>JAKSZP010019499.1:0-10499 GCA_022478985.1 Massospora cicadina | reverse complement strand
GTGGAGATTTATGTGAATTTGGGATGGAAGATCACCCTATCATTGTTAGAATTGACGTTAAATTTGGGGAATCATTTACTCCAGAATAACAGCATGAAGCTGAGGCTCTGATTGAATAGTGTGCGGATATATTTGCCAAAGGTCCTGGAGATTTTGGGCTAATGAAAGATGTGCAGTATCAGGTGAAGACTGGGGATACTTCCCCTATTAAAGCTCGACCATATCACAAATCTAAATTTGAAGAGGCTCAGCTCTCAGTGGAATTGAAACAACTCCTAAATGCGGAGCTATTAACGCCTTCTAAAAGTCCATGAACTTCTTTACTTTTCATCCAGAAAAAATATGGGGGCCATATAGTGGTTATGGACTATTGTCAGCTCAATGCTGTTACTCAAAAGGATTCTTATCCTCTACCTCACATTTATGATTCATTGAGACTATTGTCTGGGTCACAATACTTCTCAGCTATGGACCTTTGCAATTGGTTATTGGCAAATTTCCCTGGCTCTAGAAGACCGTCAAAAATGTGCTTTAATCTCTAGTGAGGAATTATTTGAGCCCACTCATATGCTGCATGGGGCTTTGTAATGCCCCTGCTACTTTTTAATGAGCCATGGATGGCTTTTTTGGGGATTTGAAACTTTCTTTTGTTTTGGTGTACTTAGACAGTGTTAAGGTGTTTTCTTGCACTTTTAATGAGCATTTAGCTTATTTAAAGGAAGTATTTGGTCAGATGTGTCATGCTTCGCTTAAGCTAAAACCATCCAAGTGTGCCTTTTTTAAGACTGAGATGGAATTATTATATCATAAAGTTAATCGCAAAGGGATTTTACCCTTATCTAATAAGATACAAGCTATTTTGGACATGTCTGTTCCTAAAAGCTTGCATGATATCCAAGTGTTTTTAGGGATGGATAGTTATTACTGACAATTCATCCCTCTCTCTGCAGATTGTGGAGCCTTTATTTTACCTTTTATTTAAGGAAGTCCCTTTTGTATGGGAAGAATCACAGCAGCAAGCTTTTGATCTATTGCGTCAAGCCTTAGTGAGTGCACCAATCTTAGCCCATCCTTATTTTTCCAAACCTTATATTATATTCACCAATGCCAGTGATATTGCTATTAAAACTATTCTGTCTCAACATGATACCAACCTGGTTGATCACCCCATTGCGTACTATAGTAAAACCCTTTCTAAGGCCAAATGCAATTATAGCGTTACTGAGAGAGAATGCCTTGCAGTTTTGTACGCCATCAAGCATTTCTACCCTTACCTCTATGGCAAAAATTTCACTATTGTCACAGATCACGCTTCCTTGAAGTGGTTGCAAAAAATGAAGGATCCTGATGGGCGCTTAGCTAGATGGGCGTTAAAGCTCCAGAATTATGACTTTACTATTCAACATCAATGTTATAAAATTGGATGGTATTGTTAGGATCCGCCATATTGTTTGTACAGGTTGAACTCACTGAGCAACAGACAGACGATGTGTGGATTTTCAGTCCTTTGGACACACTTGAAAATATACTTAAAAATAGGAGCAATTTCCCCAATCAAAACTTTTATTAATTTGAAAAAACACAGCGATCTTCCACTGTTCCGCTCTCTCTCTACTATTAACAACCTCCTTCTCTCAATCGCCTATCTCACTTATATACAGCAGCTTCAGGTGATACTGCTCTCATAGCTTAGGCTATTCTATTCTGCCAATTCTCCTCAAATTCAGCTTGTTATTCTCTAATCCTCTATCTCCCTAATTGTAGGCGATTTACTTCATATTTGTCAAATGTTGATATTGCCTTATCGCCTTAACACATTAGATAGAGGCAATTCAATAACCTGTTATATCCCAATATTGCCTCGTCTTGAGGCACTCAAATAATCATAATTGATATCATTTTTGGCGGATTCTTCCCAATCCGCCCTAGATGTCCCACGTTTATTATCCAGTCATATTGGAATTACAACATTACCCCCTCCTTGACTGGATGATAAGGATCCTATTGTTTGTATGGTTGGAGGAACTTCACATGCACTTGGTTGACAATCTGACCACTTGTGGGGTCCTTGATGGTATATGCATCCACCCCAGTTTTCTCTATAACTTTGAACGGACCAATCCAAATACTGGCCAACTTGTGTTTCTGCCTAAATCCATGTTGGTCATGGAAGAGAACCATATCGCCTTCTTTGAATGGCACCAGCTCACTATGACATACCTGATTGGTGGCCTGATTCCTGATCTTCTTGGCTAAGCTGAAGGAATATGCTTCGGTTTGCAGTTTGATCAGAATGTTCGCGAGGTTAGTCAAAAAGTGGTGGGGTTTTATTCCACTGGTGTCTTCTACACACGAATAAAGTAACGCCGGAAGAGCCAGGTGTTGGCCATATAGTAGTTGGAAGGGACTCTTTCCCGTGGTAGAATGGTAACTAATGTTATAGGCGAATATGGCAGTGGAAAGGAGAGAGCTCCAATAAGAAGGTCAATCTGATACTAATTTTCATATTATGTTCACCAGAGTCCCATTCACCCGTTTGACCATTCCATTGGATTTGGGGTGGTATGGGGTCGTCAAAACCCCACGGATTCCCATAAGCTTGTTCAGTTTGGGGAGGATGTGCGAGGTGAAGTTGGTTCCGTTGTCAGTGAGAATAAACTGAGGGCATCCATGTCACTGAATAATGCATTCCATCTTGAACTTGGCCACTGTAAATGCCCTCAAATCTTGTATTGCTCTTGCTTCAACCCACCGTGTCAAATGGTCAATAGCCACAAGAATGTACTTACACAAGTTGGCTCCTGTTGGAAAGTGACCAATGACATCAAGAAATACCATGTGCCAAGCAGAATGTGGTTTACTACCCGGTATGAAGTCTTGCAGTGGAATGGCTTCTCCACTTGGCACTGAAGGCAACAGGAAATAGTTTTGAGCACATTGAAGTGCATGCTTTCCCAATAGTACCAAAGGGTGCAACAACTCCATTGTCTTGCACACCTCTCCATGTCTGACTGCCCTGTGGGTGCTCATAATGATACCTGGTCATGCTGAAGGTCACGGAAAATTCACTGTGGACCCTTAATCTTCTTGTACAGTTTTCCATTCCATTGAAAGGTATTCATTCACATCTTGTTTAATGCTTTTTCACTTGGGGCAATTCATCTTCATATTTTCCACTGAGCATCTTATTGTACATCATGTTGCTGAAGTCTGCCATCACCGCAACAGTCGGGTATTGAGATAAACAGTTAGCGTTCTGATACTATATTCCTGGCCAATGAAGGGTCTCAAAGTCATAAGCCTGCAACTTAAGAGCTCATTGAGCCAAATGGACTTCAGGTTCTTTGAGGTTCTGCAACCAGCGTAATGATGAGTGATTTATTACAACTTTAAACTTTACCCCATTCAGATAGACTCTGAATTGCTTATACACGTAGATCACTGCTAAGCACTCCCGCTCCTTCACAGTATAGTTGCACTCATAACAGTTCAGACTTCGACTACAGTATGCTACAGGATATTCCTCTCCCTCGTCATCTTTCTGAGAAAGTACTGTTCCAACAGTGGAAAGGGATGCATTCATCTGAACGATAAACTCCCAATCAAAGTTTGGATAGCATAACACCAGAGTGCTTATCAACGCTGTACAAAGTGTATCAAATGCGGATTGACAACGTTCCATCCATTCAAACACAGCGTCCTTTTTAACAACTTGAATAGCGGCCCCCCAATACAGCTAAAATTAGGGATAAAGCGCCGGTAGTAACTGACCATTCCAAAAAATACCTGTATATCACATTTACTATTGGGAGTGGTCATTTTGCTGATGGCCTCCACCTTAGCTGGCTGTGGTTTCTGCCCTTTAGAGTCTACCACAAACCCCAGGTATTCCAGTTGATCTTTGAAAAAGTTACATTTGCGAGGTTTAATTTTAATGTTTGCTTCAGCCAGATGGCAGAATACTGATTCTAGGTGGTCGAGATGCTTCAAAAAGGTTTGAGAGAAAATGTTAATATTGTCAAGGTATATAAGTACACATGACAGTTTCAGGTCACCAAGAATAGTATCCATGGCTCGCTGAAACGTAGCCAGGTCATTGCACAGCCCTTGAGGCATCTGCGCCAGTTGAAAAAGGCCTTTGGAGGTAATTACAGCTCATTTTTCCTGTTCCACCGCAGGTAACTTGATTTTCCAGTAACTTGATATTAAGTCCATTGCTGAAAAGTAATGGGCTCCCCCTAACCAATCAAAACCAATGCCAATCCTTAGCAAAGGGTACAAGTCTTTTTTGTAATACTGTTGAGCTTCCAGTAGTCTATTACTCACAGTTGGTGCCGTCCTTCTTTTTTACAATAAGAATGGGTGAAGCCCACGGGCTTTTGGATGGTTTGAGAATCCCTTGCTCTAGCAACTTGTCAATTTTGTTAGTGACAACATCTTCCATTGCCCTTGATTGGTGGATTGGCCAGGACCTTATAGGGGGATGATCTTCTGTGTCTACTCGATGGACCACCCTCAAGCACACCATAAGTCATGATTGCTAACAGAGAAAATCCCCTTATATTTCTAAAATTAAGCTATTGCTTGTTTTTTTTGGTTCTCCAATAGTCCTATCAAATTACTCCGTGGTACCACCATTAGTACGCCAGTCAGTGCCTTGACTGGTATACCAAATTCATACAACAACCCAAAATCAAGAACTTGAAGGACCTCATCTATTGGAATCAAAATGTAAAAACGCTACAATTTGGTGTCAGCGGATTTGCATTGGTTCATTCTGGGGGTTTGCTAACAAAACCTTAATCTCTCAATGTCCTGGAAGTATAATCCCTGGAGCCACATGCGGCTCAAACTGCATTTGATGATAGAGCCCAATGACTTCCCCATATAGCCCAATAGGCACTTCCACTTCTAACTCGGTATTCACTAAGACTTGATGTCCATAAGGAATAGATATGGGCCCTGCAGCTCGAAGAGGCATCTCCTGATATTCATATATCTTCTGGGGAAGGGGCCGAGTCTTGTGATTTAGTTGGTGATAGTGAACAGGCACCACCCTATCACTATAGGCAGGATTGATATGGCTCATATGCACTGGATCCTTTGGTACTCCACTAGTAGTGCAGTAAATTGGTATCCTTTGACCCAGAATGGCGAGGGTCTCTTCTGTCATATTAATGACAGCCCCAAAACGGCACAGGAAAGCGGTTCCAATTAACAGGTAGTAGTTTTCGTTTGGCAGCACAATTGCTAGAGCTACAACGCCAATGGACCCAAAGTGCAGAGGTAGCGCACTGTAAGCCCCCTCAGAGACGGTGCTTACTGCTCTAGCAGTTCTGTACACCATTCAATGGTCCACATCAGGTTTCAACGTCAACTTTGCCATCAGTTTAGTGGAAACTATGTTAACGGTAGCACCAGTATCTATTATAGCGGAAATCCTATTTTTTTCTAAAAAATATCACAGTATGTACATCAGAATAGGAAGAATATTGACTGTTTAATATGTGAACATTAACAGGCTCTCTTTTTTCAAGAAAACTTATTATCCCCTCATTGACTTGGGGGTATTATTTGACAATGGCGTCTACTGGAAGGGCGACGTTTACTCCTTTCAGAGTTGGTGCATCCGCAGCTGAATCAAGTTTGTCCAAGGAAGCTTGATCAAGCATTTGACAAGCATAAAGCTTCAGTTATTCTGGGGCTCTTCTTCCGCCGCCACCTTGGCTTGAGCTCTTGTCACTGCGTTTACTACTTCAACTGGCTGCTGGTATAAAAGTCTGTCATCATAATGAGGGACTTTCTCGGGTATACTGCTATTGATTCAGGGACGTTTTGAGTTGGTATCGCAGAGGTAGAGGGTCCCTTCTCTACTCCGCTCCATCTTTTCCCTGATAGTATTAATCTTGGTGTATGTAGTTCACATGGAGGTTATGGCGGAATTTTGGCCAAATGACCAGGGCGGCTGCATTCATAGCAGTCAACCCCATACTAGACACGTCCTTGATTATCTGAGAGGGTCCAGATTGGAAAGTTTGTGGTCATTCAGCATAACCAGCCCCAGGTCAGTAAGATGGTTGTTGACATTTGGCATAGCTAGGTCCTGGTCAATAGCTGGGTTGCTGACAGTTTTCATGACTAGCCTATTGATGCTGATCGAATTATTGAGTATAATTCAGCTGAGGACGAGGTGCAGAGTTATAGAATGGCTGAGGATTGCTAAACGGAGCTGGGGTCAGATGAGAGTATTCTCCTGAATAAGAGGGTGCAGTAGTGGAGGTAGTCTTACATTTCATATTCAGTGGCAGAAAGTTATAGGATATGTGACGCAAAAACTGTACAATCTTGAGCTGAGGCACGTCATCATCCAGAAGTGGCGAAATGACATTGTGAAGCTCTCAATATGGCTTCACTGTAGAGTTCATGGCAATGTACACATCAGCTTCTGCTAAGTACCCTGTCCCAATCAGCACGTGGGCTTCCATTGTGAATTGATCAGCAAACTCCAGGAGAGTCTTGTTTCAGCTGAATTCGATTGTTAAGAATTCTGCTTTCCGTTTTGACATCTTTGAGGTACCCCCAAACAGGCGGAGTACAGTATCCTTCACATCCTTATAGGTGACAGAGTTACTTGGGAGGTAACATGTGACCTGATCAGCACTCTAAACATCCTTGGCGAATAACAACAACTTGGCCTTCTGTCTATCAGATGCACCTTCCACTGTAAACTCAAACCATTTAAAGGACCCATGAATGTTTTCGTTTTTTTCAGATAAAGATAATTTTTCAATAAAAACCTCCTAATCTCATTCACGTGGTTTTGGCCCATACTGAGGAATGGGTCAAGATCCAAAAGCAGTTTGCTCAATGAGAAGCTGGGTCAGCGGAAGATGGGATGTCCACCACTTCAGGGGTAGTGTGACCTTCTGCCATGGGTGATACCGCCATTACTTGAGGAAAGTGGCATTTTGACACATATTCATATCTGGTACTACCATCCTGGGTGTAGTAGCTCCGACCAGCGTCATAATCTTCCTCATATGATGCCCCCTCTTGATGGTCATCCTTGTCCCAACGAGAAGACTGAGAAGTATTGGTCAGTCTTTGCTCTGCGCACTGCAGACATTCAATGGTACCATTCAATCGGTTGGAAAGTTCTTTGTTTTGTTGTCCCAAGATTTGCATTTGGCTAAATGTGCCATCAAGCTGGTTCATGACATCATCTCATTCTTGAATAAGTTCATCTTGGTTTTTGAGCACTGCGTCTAAGGTAAGTTTGAGTTCCTCATATCCAGCTGATGCAGTGTTCCGTGAAGATCCCCAGCAACACAGGCTGTGTAAGGCATGGCTGGCGACTGGAGTTTTGGAGTGTTTGGTGGTTGATCAATGGTCCTCCTGTAGTGAGCACCACTGTTATAAAATTGGACGGCATTATTTAGATCTACCATATTGTTCATATAGGTTGAACCCACTGAGTAACAGACAGACAATGTGGGGATCATCGGTCCTTTGGACACACTTGAAAATATACTTAAAAATAGGAGCAATTTCCCCAATCAACTCTTTTATTTATTTTAAAAAATACAGCGATCTTCCACTGTTCCGCTCTCTCTACTATTAACAACCTCCTTCTCTCAATCACCCATATCGCTTATAAACTGTGGCTTCTGGCAATACTGCTCTCATAGCTTGGGCTATTCTATTCCACCAATTCACCTCAAATTCAGCTTGTTATTCTCTAATACTCTATCGCCCTAATTGTAGGCGATTTACTTCATATTCATCAAATGTTGATATTGCCTTATTGCCTTATATAGAGGCGATCCAATAATAACTCATTATATCCAAATATTGCTTTGTCTCGAGGCACTTGCATAATCATAACTGATATCATTTTTGGCGGATTCTTTCCAATCCTCCCTAGCTGTACCATGATTATCATCCAGTCATATTGGAATCACAACAATCACACTGGAGCTATTCATCAAAACACTGAGGGACTCCCTTGATTACCTATACTAATATTATTCTCTGCTGAGTAGGATCACATCTACGACTTGATTGGTAGAACTGAGCTCTGGTACCATGAATCTAAGGATGTTATATCAAAGCTACAATATCTAACCAAAGATTTAAAGATTAAAAAAGGTTCATTATACAAGAAGTTGGGATCCAAATGGCTGTTTTATTTTGGCCCTCTGTGAGGACTGATACTATTATGAGGTCTCATCAAAATGTAGGGCATGGAGCTGTCGCTAAGATCTTACAGTGGTTGGAAAATCATTGTTACTGGGATACCATGCTGGAATCTGTACACAATGTGTTGGAGACTTGTCTCATTTGCCAACAACAGCGTGGTGGAAATCTGATGCTCTAACACAAAATTGTGGGACCTTCTAATCCTTTCTCTACTATGAGTATTGATGTGGTGGGCCCTCTCCCTATTGCCATTTATGGACATTGATATATAAGTTATCTATTGATTATTTTACTAAATGGATAAAAGCTATCTCAGTCTCCACGGTCACCGCTAAGGCTATTGCATCCATTCTTTTTAAGCAAGTTTTTAACAGGCATGGTAGCCCAAAAGTCCTGTTATTGGATAATGAGACCAACTTCATTTCTCAGGTGGTATCTGAGCTTACTAAATTAATGGATACCTATCAGTCATTTACGTACCCATATAATCCTTCTACTAATGGTGCAGTCACATGAGCAAATGGTAACCTTGTGGCCATTCTTTGAAAGATGGCTTCCAATGAACTAGTAGATGGAATATCTATATGCCTGGTGTGATGTTAGCTTATAGGGTTAGCTACCATCATATAATTGGAATGTCCCCTTTTGAGCTTTATATGGTTAGGATCCTATTCACCCCTCAAGTGTACAACCTATATTTGAGGAGGCTCCTCGCAAACTACTGATTGAGCTATGAGGAGACTAGCTGATAAAATCATCTGAGTATAAGCTTTAGCTTTGATTTCTCTTGCTACTACCATATTAAAGGAAGGAACAAGAACCAACACTAGTAGACCTACGCTACCTGAATACCATGTTGGGGATCTTGTACTCTTCTATCATCATAGTCTGGGAGGAAGAATTTACAAACTTGACACCTTATGGGCTGGTCCTTACTGTATTAACTATCATTGGGGTATTAAATACTCCATTGCAGCTGTTGATACTGGTACTGTTATCAGTAGAGTGCATAGTATATTTCTTCATAAGTATATGCCCCCTATGCAAGATTTTGAGGGGGCATTGTTGGGGATTCAACTATGATGACCGGAATTAATCAAAATCAAGATTTGATATCTTGGTCTAATGTGATCGTAAAATCCATAATGGAGATATCAAATTCTAGGATAGACCAATGATCAACCCTTCTGAGTTATCATTCTCTGAAAAATGATGCTAAGCTAACTGATGAGGCAAAATATCATATAAGAAGGTCATTATCATAAAATAAGGATCTTATCAGATCTGGCCATCACAAGTATAGTATTAATAATCAGCAATTTTGGTCATCTAATAGGAATGATATTACCTCAGGTGCATCCTGGGAATCCTCCCAAATAACTACTAAATCTACCCCTATAAAGATCCCTCATTTCTAACTAATAAAGTACCTCTATTTTTGTCTCATGTAGCTTAATTTTATACTATTCATACAGTATTCTGTATTTCTGATTGGAATCAATTATAGCAATGGAACTGATAACTTTGTTGCACTTGAATCAAGCTTTGCTAGAGCCACAGAACTAATAATTTTGTAGCCTTGATAGCACCTGCATATTTTAATTTCTACCAAAATTCTAATAATAATAGAGACCACATTAGCTTCATGAAAATGAAATAGAATAAGAGTAGTGAAAATAAATGTTAGATTTTAATGGTTGACTCAAAAATAAACCCTTTTGAAAAAACCATCAATGCTAATAGATTACTTCCATTGATGGATCCTTTGATTCTCCCAATTCTATGCATGAGTTGATAAATCAGATTCACCTCATAACTGCTCTAATTGCATCTGAGGTGCCCAATTATTATAGCTAATAATAGCTATGATATTAATATATTATGGCTGATTATGGGTACACTTGATTGCAAAGTGGTCCCACGGCATTAACTAAATTGCACCTCCTAAATTATTACATTAATCTTAATGCACTAAGGTGGAAGTTGAATTCAATTTAATGAAATCAATAATTAAGCACTTAAACATAGATGTCCTAATTATGGGTGTACTTAGTGCTATTGAGAGGCCTGCCATCGTCCCAAATTGGGGTGCGTCATCTTTTATGATCATATATTTTTTATTCCCCATTTATTGTTAGATGTCAAGCTATAATGTAGCTCTAATTGGGAAGATTTTAATCTTGAGTTCAAAACCCAAAGTCGTCCCAATTATGAGAGTAAAATTGCTTCCAAATGGGCTGAAACGATTGTTACTTTTAGTCAATTCATGGGCTAAATTAACTTGGGGATTTTTCATAATT
>JAKSZP010019498.1:0-10550 GCA_022478985.1 Massospora cicadina | reverse complement strand
CCAACGCTGGGTGCAGGTCAGATAAATCCAGGTTGGTTCAGGTGAAGTGTGTGACTCCCAGACCCATGTCACGACATTGGGGTCAAAATGGACGAGTTACCTTATTAACACAAAGGTTCAGATCAGTTGGTAGGAAAATGGGGTTTTATAACTCATTCAATTTTAGAATTTCAAGCTTGAATCAGCCTTGCCTTCATCAATAACCCAAGTTTAGTCCATTTCTAGCTATAGTACCCTTCCCAATGGAAGCATGCGCTAATTGGTGCACCTGGGTTTAACACCACTTACACCAATAAATACTTCATCCAAAATTGTTTAACTATGATTCTTTGAGACTAACCTTCTTTGTTGTTCATCTTCCCTTTAATAAAAAACCGATAGTTTACGTTTCTTATGTTATCTTGGGTTAACCTGTGCGTGTATCACTTTGGGGAAGTCCCTAACAACATCGGCCATTATATTTGCACAAAGTAAATTATTGAAGCTGATGCACCGCTGGGCCTTCCTGGTTCCCTCCAGACCGAGGCATCCAAGACCTCCAGCCCAGATTACTGTTTGGATATAACTCCTCTTTGGGGTCCACCCAAGCCTTGGTTTTTGTTCTCCTTTTATTAATGTATACTGTGTTGAACACCCTTGCCCTAAGTACCTTTAGCTCTAGCACTCTTTGTGGGGCTATCTTCCCAATAATTCTGGCGACTATTTCCCTAGCTTTGTGGCTGTTCACCATGCACCACCTCTCTGGGAACTGGAGAGTTATACACTCCTGACACCGCTCATGACATATTGTTGGAATTATGGGCTGGCATTAAGAGAGCAACTAATCCATTATAATTCCAACAAAGATTAGCTTTGGGATAAGAGCTCTATCATTTTGTCCATCCTTGGTTGTCCCACTAAGGGGTTGATTGTGAAATGTGTTTATTACCTCCTCATGGAGCTTGTAGCTTAGAAGCCATGGGAGCCCTTTTTTGGAGGATGAGTCCATTCTCTTTCCAGTAATTGTTGTAAAATTTAAGCTTTATA
Source organism: Massospora cicadina (assembly GCA_022478985.1). Classification (NCBI taxonomy): domain Eukaryota; kingdom Fungi; phylum Entomophthoromycota; class Entomophthoromycetes; order Entomophthorales; family Entomophthoraceae; genus Massospora; species Massospora cicadina. Next base: position 9,524 of record JAKSZP010019498.1, on the reverse strand, counting down.
CTTTCCTCTGGGTCCTTTTAGAGTGTGGCTTCATACTCTGAGTGTCATTGGTAAGCCCTAAGCTTGTCTATAAGTTTATGGGTGCCACTTTGGATGAAAAGAAACATGTTTGAAAGCAACATAGTTGCTGTGTTATAGGCACCCAACTCCTCCTTTGAAAATTCCATTCATAGGGCTTTGCTTAGGTGTTACAGGATGAGGTTGCTCTCCCCAAGCTTATACACAACCTTGAAATCATACTGCGTCAGCTTGAGGTGCCACTAGCCTGGCGCTAGTTCATGCGCTATAAGCTTTTGTAGAAGTTAAGGGGGCTGTGAACTTTTATGAATGTAGATGGGTGGTGAGCTTACAGCAAGTGATGCTGCGATTACCCAGGGCTGAGATAATAACCAGGAACTCCTTGTCATATACAGGGTAGTTTGTCTCAGTGGGCAGCATTTTCCTACTAAATTATCTTACAGGATGGTCTACCCTGTTTTTAATCCTGCAGCAGAACTTCCCCAATTGCAAAGTTAAAATTGTTGATCTCCACCATGAAAGGCCAGTTGGTGGTCAGGGTGAGAAAGTAAGGTTGCAGTCATGAGGATCTCATTAATGGCTTGGAAAGCTCTATCATACTCATCTCCCATACGGAATGGTACATGCCATGTCAGAAGGGTTAAGGGTGCAACCTTTTAAAAAGTTCTTTAGCAGAACGTTTTAGGAATCACCACGCCTAGAAAACTTCCAACGCCAGTTCTATCTGTAGGGCTGACCATTCCTTCACCGCCTTCTCCTTGTCATGGCATATGGCTGTCCCTTTTTGGAAGACTTTTTATCATGTAAGAGACAGAGTCCTTGTAGAACTAACACTTTTTATGGCTACAAGCGGAGGTTCGCCTTATCAAAAGCCTCCAGCACACTCAGAACGTCACTCCTGTGCTCCTCTTTGTTATTGGAGATTATGAGAATATTGTTAATGTATGATACACAGCAATTTTTGATCAGGTTGCTCAAAGCGTTGTTGATGTTACACTAGAATACTGCTGGGGAGTCTTTAATACTAAAGGACATTACCTTGTATTAAAATTACCTTTAATGAAATTTGAATGCCATGTAATGTTGTTGCTCCATAATCACAGGAACTTGGTTCAATGCGTCTAACAGGTCAAGTTTAGTGGATATCAACTGCCAAAAGAATCTGATAGATGGTCTCAATCAATGAAATGGGATATGGATTAACTCAGTTATAGTCTTTGACTGCCGGTAATCCACACATGATCAGAGCTCGTCACTTGATTTAAGAACCAGGATTATGGAGACTAAATAGGAGACTTAGAGGGTACAGCTATCTCACGTTCCTTAATCCCTTTAACATACTCTATCAGGGCCGCCTTTATCTTTGGGTTCAAGGGGTAAACAGGGAAACTCTTTGGGAATTCTGCGTCATTTTTTCACTTCTATGTAAAGGGTAAAGGCCAGTTTGAGGAGTTTGAGAGCGCGTTGTTTTTTTGGAACAGGTGGGCGTATGTTTTGTACTCTTTTGGGATGTATATCACATTTCCTGCCCAAGCACAGCATTAAACATGTTTTCACTCCACTTTTGGTGAATAAATTTAATGCTACAAGAGGCTGATCCTTTGAGTGCAGCATGACCAGGCACTCCTCAAGATAAACTGAGATGAGTACTTATGCCACTGTATACCCAAAACTATGGGGTGAGGCAGTTTTTTGATAGTGATAAATGCGTCTTAGAATTTGAAAGTCCCCTGCTGTAGCAACACACAGGAAGTGACTTACCAACATAATATTGATTAGAAGGTGATTGCTAGCATAAAGTTTGCAATCCATCTCCAGCCTCAGTTTTCGCACTAACCTGACATCTAGATAGTTTCCTCTCCCTTGTGTCTACCAGCGCCTAAGGTTTTCCTCACCCCTATCTTTTTTTCCCACAATATGTAACTAAGAAGGAACATAAAGCTAATACGAAACATTTTATATTGATAGTGGTGACATGCATGGGGTAAGGCGGATGTTGTAGTTAGGACCGGGTGTTCCCTCCCTGAGTGCTTTGGAGGGGGTCTCCCCATTTGCAGAGCCACAAGGCGATACTAGTGAGGGCTCCTGCAAAGGCTGGAGATAGGCTCAGACTTGGTGTGGCAGCTGGGGACCTTCCCATGGTGTGAATCGGGGTGGGACTTCGCCTAAGCTAAAGCCAGTTGCCCCTCCACCTGGTTTATGACTGATACTTCCTCGTTGAGGGTGCTTCCCATGTGAGTGGCAGCCATGGCAGTAAGTATGTTGGGGTGGAGGTTCTGGTATAATATTTGTGCAATCTGGGAGGAGGTGACTTTGGTCAGCTTGGCCAACGGTTGATAGACATGGGCATACTCCATGACTGACATCTTCACCTGTGTTAAGTCAGGAGGACAGACCAAGCCTCGTATTGAGATTTGTTGGGTGTGGCTGCTCTATTGACCAGTTGGAGACAATTGTCCAGGGTAGGAGGAAGAGCTGACTGGGGTTCAACAGCTCAGTGAACCAGTCAGACAAGTTTCTGAACAGGGAGGCCACTACTTGAGCAATCTGGAGTGACACAGGGTTGTTCCTCCTGAGGTGAAATTAACCATTCCTGAAGTCTTATCCAGTAGAATGTTGCATTCAGTGTGCTTAACTCCACAGGAGTGAGAGCCTATCAGAATTCTGGTAAGGGCTGCTCAGTATGGGAGTGGAGTTGGACATGCCCGTGTTAAGTCAGAAAATGGGTGGCTTCAAATACAAAAAAAGGATAGAAGATAACCCTCAGAAAAGTGGTTGGATGTTCATACCACACAGGCAAGTATCGTTATGAAGTCTCATAATCATCTCTAGAAACAGAGATATCATGGTAAATGAGCTTTATCTAATGTTACGGATAGGGTTCTTGAAAACTGCCTCAAAGAAGTTGGGTAAGAAGGCCTAGGTAAGTGCCCACAAGAAGGATAACCTTGATGTGGTACTGTCATATTACGTTTGTTTGGAAAAATCTTAATTGTGTAATTTTAAACTTTAGTAAGGATGATACTAGCGCTAAGAAAAAGGAACTGATCTCTGGAAATCTCATAAAAGGACACAATGGCCTTGTCAAAGTCCAAAGTTAGTCCATGAGCAGTTCCCTTATGTTTTCTTTATATTTAAATTTATTTGGGGAAGGCTGACTGCAGGATGGACACTTCCAATAAACACCAACAACAGATCACCAAGATACAAAAATGCACCCCAGAGGAGCCGAAAATACCTCAAGTTGCCAGCAGGACCGACAGTGGAAGGAAGAGGGAGATTGTCAGAAGAGGCCTGGGCCAATACTGAGCACAAATGAAGGAAAGGGTCTAATGAGAGGAACCAGATAGGGAACCAGGATGACACCAATTGTCAATGTCGGGATGGCAGGTGGCCAAACAACCAGGCTTGAAAGTGATCCGTAAGGTGAGAATGGAAGCGATGCACAGCTTCTCAGAGTATTGGAGTAGTTTCAGAAAGAGTGTCAAGGGCAACAGTGTGGATCATTCATAAAACAATTGCTATTACTAATGCGCGGAGAGAAGGGTGAATTGGGGAGGTCATGGAAAAGGTGAAGATGTTCTTAGACAGGCTGAAAGCCTGTACTCACTCCTAGCAAAAGAGACGCATAAAATCACGCCAGATCGCATGTGATAGCGGGCAATATTTCAAATGATGGACTAATGACCTGTAAAGACCACACACAATGAATGAAGAATGAGAGGCACTGGACCTCTCAGCAGTGCGGTACAACTTCCTCAGACATCTTCACACATGGGCGCGAATCTAGAGTTGTAACAAAGGATGGTGAGCATACCGTTAAATGTCCTTTTGGGTATCCAAAGAGTACAGGACGTCCAGATTGTCAAGGTAGTCCACACAGGCAATGATGGGAAATTATGGGGTACAAATTTGTTTAAAATGACTTTCCCATGGAATTATTGCTTGAAACGGGGGGTAGGGCGACCCCTCTTGGAGGTGTGTCCACTGATGCTGCTCCTCCATTCATCTCTACGCATAGAGAGGAGAGTTCACTTGAAGTGAGGAGGTGTTCCATGTGGACCTGCAGAATAAGAGTGAGAGGCCAGATAGGTAAGCATAGAATGAGGGTGGTTTGGGTTTCAGAGGCAAAGGGCGTGGGAAAAATTGGAGCAGGACACATGCGACCTGTGCTGGTCTGAGAGTGTGGGGCTGGTGACTATAGCGATCCAAGTTCCAAGGATTCTGTCAGCATGGTCCTCATAGCTAAGCAGGCCCATATCACCACTATGGCGAGGGCCAAACATGACATTTAGGCGCACAGGGTGAAGGTGGCCTAGCTAAAGCCACCCTTGGAGGAGGGCGTACAGAGAAGCAAATAAGGATGGGGAAAAGTGATGGCGTGAGCAACAAACTAGACTTTTTACAGGAGCAGAGAGTTGGCAAGCACTACCCATCCTGTGAGACTAGTGTTAAGAAATTAACCAGATAATTCCTCCCAATAATATCAGAATTAGGGTGTTGGTTAGTCGGGCATGATTGCCAGCTATTTGACTAGTTCAATATTATTTGATGTTATAAATTATTATGATTTAGGTTCCGCAGAATCTGCACTTGCCGCTGAATGCCATTCATGGGTCATTGTGGGATTTTCCGGTGGAAAGCTGAAGTATCATTACCAGTCCTCTGACTTTGATTCTGCAGACTAATTTAAGCACCGGTGACTCATGCTGAGGATGCTCAAAGCTATATTTATTTTACTATTTAAATATATGATTTACTGGCGACTCATTCCAAAGGTGGATTAACCTATTCTGATATTTGGTTAATAGACGAGTTTATTGGGAGGGAATTGCTACCATAAATGAACTAATGATTTATTAGAGTTCCAGCCTGGATGGCAGAGGGATTTCATAGGCGCAGTAGCCTAGGGTATGAATAGTCATTTTCCCTAAAATAAAGATCTCTCTTTATTAATTTACTTTTAGTTGTTAGTAGTTCATGAGCTAAATTAAGAGAAAAATGGGACTGGAGATCCCCAAAGTTGGCATGGGGTGACGCGCTTGGAGTGGCGACGCTGCCAGCTCCCATACCTCAGCCCTGTGAGGGACCAGTGGGAACCTGGACAACCGTCCACCAAAAATGATGTGCTAACTGGCCATCAGCCCTGCGGGGTGCAGCACAGGAGTGCCTTGGCCGCCCAGGATGGGGGCAGGACTCGCTGGGGCATTCCCAAATGGGTTGGCGAAGTTATTGGTCTGCTGTGTTAGTGGGTTGGACGCGGACTCATAGGGGTTGGTACACCAATGAAGGCGAAATGGAAAAGTATCAATCAGTCTCCATACTTATTGGCCTGGCACACTAGTGGAGCCCACTGCTCAGAAAAGCGGTTTTTCGACAACTAGTAAGGTGGGCTCTGTGGGAGGCAATGCGCTTTGTACGTTGTCTAAAATGTGGTGCTCCATTACTAAAGTGGCGTACCCTCCCCCTCTCAGCCATACTCCCAGATGATGCATCAGACCAGAAGTGGGTTTGGATACAAAAGGGAGAGACAGAGGGGCGAAATGGGGTGGTTGGGGCAAGTGAACAAGAGACCTAGCTGCTGGGTCACTCTGATTAAGGGGCGCCAGTGACCAGAAGTCTTGGTATTATCTGAGGAGAATGATTTCGAATTTGGAGGCGTTAAGGGCGGCATTACTGACTCTAAAGTATCCCCAGATAGTTTCCTCCAGTGCGCGTGCATCATGGTTGTTAGACACCCCAACCACACAGTCATCAGCGAATGCAAGCATCCTAACAGCTGCTTGGCCTTGCACATTAACACCAGTAAGGCGTGCATTTACACTGCAGATAAATGGGTCAGGCTGAAGTTGTATAACAGTGGGCTTAAAGGGTCCCCTTGGCGGAGACCCCTTTGAGGGCGAACCAAATCAGTGAGGAAACCTAGGCCCCGCACTGCCATTGTGGAAGATTTAGTGAGCATTATTACCCAGCTAATGAACTGGGGGGAGTTGGAATTTGTGAAGGCAGGCCCTGAGGTATTCCCAGTTACCCTATCATAAGCTTTTTGTTGGTGTAGAAACACAAGCACCCCAGTAGCTGGAGATTGGCAGACATTGGCAGCAGTGTTTATGTTGTCCCATATAGATCATTTGGGAATAAAACTGAACTGCTCAGAGGAAATTATTTCAGTGGTAATTTACCCTAGGCGGTTGGCCATTATTTTAGTATTTAACTTAGTATCCATAATAGTGAGGGAGATGCGGTAACAGTTTGCCAAGTCCATTTTATCCCCCTTCTTAAACAACGTTATCATATAGGCCTCCTGACCCCCAGGAAGGAGGCGCGTCACCAAGAGACATTTGACACTGAGGCAAGCATTAGTGAGGAGAAATAATTAGAACATTTCTGGTAGAACTTATGCGGAATCCCATCTGGACCTGGGTTTTTCATGTGTGGTGCACCATGAATGGCAGATCAGAGTTCATCGCTAGTTATTAGGTTCATTAACTCTGGGTAGCTGGAAATGGTGCAGATATGTGCACCAGCGAGAAATTTATCAATTTAAGCAGGTTCAACTGGTTTGGACTTATACAACTTAGAGTAATAGTCATAAACTTCGGCTGACAATTTGGTCAGCATATCTATGATATAATTGTCCAGACTCCTCATCTGTGTTCAGGACAAGCTCTGTCGTGGGGCGAAAATTTGTGGAAAAAGTAGGTGGAGCATGTTTCACCCGCCAGGGTATTTTTTGCCTTATATTTAACAAACGAAATGTTCCTGTTGTCTTACCAACGCGTTGAGATGTGCAGACACTTCTGACCACTTATGACCCCAAGCAGGGCTATACCCTGCAGCAGGGACATTAGTCTCCAGGTAGTCCACCTCCACTAGGGTGCACTTAATGACTACTCAGGCAGCCCAAGAGCGCCGTGACGAGATGTGGCATGCCTGAATGATATGTTTGCTTTGAAGGTCGACCAGGTTGAAAGTGGATTAGCACAAACGGATAAGCAAACTCCTGTGCCAAAGTTTTGGTGTCACCCAGGCTGAAAACATGGGCGAAATTAATTTGACTGGGCAAAATTTACTCTACTTTGGCGTCTGTGCCACAGAGTTTGACAGAGTAAATGACACTGACACTATCCTGTGGTCAGAGAATTCTATTTTTGTTGTTGTGAAGTTAAAGAATTGGGGGCAAAATTTCAACAGGGCAATAATGAAGTCTATTTGGGACATAGACCTCAGCTGGCCCTTATGCACATGGGGACGGGGCATGTTGGGTAGCAGCGGCGCATTCTTGAGGAGGGTATCAAAAAGCCTTAAGTTGGCTTTCAGGACACGGAGTTTGATGTGCCCCTGCGGGGCAAATGCTGAAGGCCAGCGGTTAGTGGTTGGGTTGGCCCAGCAGTTCAGGTTGACCACCATAAAGGATAGGGAGGAAGTGGGAGGGAAGTAATGGCCAAGAGGATTTCGCGGCGAACCCATGCACATGTTAAATCATAAAAACTAACTATAATTTTATTCAGCTTCCCATAAAAAGGACATGACCAGCACACAATCATCGAGAAATATATGTTTAGATAAAGACATAAAACTATGGTTCACATGTATACGCATCTACACAGTGCTATCTTTAAAAAGAAAGGGAGGGGAGGAGCATGGTTGCCCATGTGTCTTTGGAACTGTGTGGACAATGGGAATTCTGAATTGCCAGGATGTCCACAGGTAAATTGTTATTTAAGAAGCCCAGTTTTCTATCCTAAGATGGTGAGGCCTTGAGTCCAGCGATGTTCAACGTCCCTATAGTTAAGGAGACCCTCATTGCACCTTAGATACAATGGTAAGGGCCCCCTTGCCCTTCCTGCTCATTTTCTTTGGAATGTGCCTTGACTAGGTTGTGAGTGTTAGCAGCAGACATGCTGTTGGTATTTTTGCCCATATTCCCAGCCTGCTAGATTACCTGGTATTGATAGGGAAAAATTCCCTAAAGTGAAGTGAATTGGAAATTGGTTGACCCAAATTTTGGAGGAACTATGTTTGGGGGATTTTAGGATATTTGTCTGGTCATATTCATCAGGGATTGATCCAAATGAATACCTAATATCTTATCAGGTGGAGTGGCTGACGAAATAAGGGCATCTGATAGTGATTAATTATCAGGCGTACCAATTGGGATTGGTCAGGTTTCATCACTGACTTATTGGGAATGTTTAATGAGTTGCGAGGCGAGTGATGCCGCCTACAACTAGTGAATCAATTGGTTGGTGAAGTGACCTGCCATAATGGGTAAAAAGTCCCATTATCCAAGCAGATCGTTAGCCAATTATGGTTGATTCATTTGGATTGAGAGGAAAACATTAGGGACACATTTCCAACTCTTTCCAATTGAGGTCTCAAGGATGTCCAACGTTGGAATCCTAGTCAGGATGGGGAAGACCATCACTGCCGAGATTAGGAAGGGTGATTCAAAGGCAACAACTGCCGTTTCATAGAAGAGGTGTCAACTGAGGGTTAGACAGCTGAATCCCCTATAAATTCCCTAGAATTTACTCTAATAAAATATAGACATTAATATAGATAAGCACTTATACATTACTACTTAGAACATTATTAGTTTTATTCAGGATTTGGTAATAGTTAGACTATCAGCATCTAGCGTGAAGATTCCATCTCAAGGATATTATTGCAGAAGGCAATAATTGGTAAACTCTCAGAGAAGAGTAGAGATCTGAGTAAGGATTTAGAGATGAAGGGAACCACAGCTAAGGGATTGCTGCCAACTGTGTGTTGGACTGAAGGAGACTCTGTCATCAGAGGATCTTAATAAAGATTGAATGGACAGGATTACAGGGTTTGAATCCCTACGAGTACAATATCAAGTATTAATCAAAAATACTGGCCAAAGCGTTGGGCCTGAAAATAATTCTAACTCAACTATGGATAATAGTCGTCATACTATTATCAAATTATATATATATTCTTACAATGCAAGGTTCATGAGGAAACCGAACCTGTGCAGTAAAAAGGTTACTGGGTTGACAACCAATAATTAACCCAACGGAGTAAATTTTTACAAGTTGGTGCTCACTACAGGGGTAGTTGAGTAGAAGAATTTATCCAGAATGTCATACAAAGAAGGATGACACCTAATGTCACTCCGCAAGTGAGCCAAGTAGCTAAACTGAGAGAATTGGCCTGAAATGACTCGGAGGAAATCAGAGCAACCACTAAATTGCCCACATTCCATCGGGATAACGCCCCAGCATTTTTCTGACTATTTGACATGACCATGAATGGATACGGGGATCATCAGAAGGCGTTGACAGTCATGAACTGCTTGAACACAGATTGCCAGAATCTGGTGTTACCCCACCTGGAGGGGGACAGCCGGTCTTATGCGAGGCTAAAGCAGCAGTAATGAAGGAATTTGGCACGCCAACCTGCATCTCAAAATGCAAGCAAGACTTTTTGGGAATTAAATTCCATAAAGATGAGTCTCTTGCAAGCTTCAAAGATCAATT
>JAKSZP010019497.1:0-10621 GCA_022478985.1 Massospora cicadina | reverse complement strand
AAGCACCACTTAGATTTGTTCACTAACTGGTGAAAAACTTGCCTGTTCAATATTGTCCATCGCAAATATATGGCACCATGGGTTCAATTTGACTTCATTTTTAAAAAAGTATTTTGTGCTGCCACTACAGCATGAATTACTTGTGGTATCAGCTCCTGCTTGTGTTTTGTAAGTTAAAAAAATGTTTTTCTTATTATCTACTTTCATAAATTTTTTTCAGTTTATCGAGAATGTTTTAAAACACTTTATAGAGACTAGAAGCTGGATATTCCAGTATCTGATCTCTAAGGAAAATATTGGAACATTGGCCTTAATATAAGATTACCATTCCAAAATTACCTTAGGGACAATATTTTTATATAAAGCTTTATTTATATAATATCAATAATAGCACTAATTTGGGAAAAGAGCTTGCACTAAATCAATTCTTATATAGTTTCAAGAGGTTAAGATGATAAAAATTATTTACCCAAAACTTTAACTAGTACTAAATTTTTATAATTATTAACAGAAACTAAATTGCTTCCAACGGCAAAAACTGAACCTCACAAGATAAAATACTTTAGCTATGATCATTAGGATATAGCCAAAGGAGCTTCAATGGAGTACAAACCTTGTTAAAACTATGAATGGTTACAAAAATGATTCCATTTATTCTAGGTTACATGCAAAAATCTAACCCTTAACTGTATAGATCGAATAACACCAAATGAGAAATAAACTTCGATTTATTCAAGGTACGCTGACCAGGGGATGGACAGTACCGATCACAAAACTCAAAATGGCAAAACAAACTACTAACCAGGTGGGAAGCAGAAACTGCTTAACCCACCATGGCAGAGGGTGAGGAGGGTTCGGGGGGTTGGTTTTCAGAAAGACCCGCCTCAATCAAGGGGTGTTGGTTGCAGTACCAGATCAGAGCAGAGAGCCAGGGCGTTGGGTCATCTGCATAGTGGGGGCTGAGGTCAGCGTAGTAGGAGTAATCCACTTCTGCATCAAGATAATGACGGGAAAGTGTCTCAACAAAAGCTGCGAGGAGAACTTCAGCTTCTTTGCGGGCTTCAGGAAGTTGGGTGAAAAGGGAGATACTGTGGCGGGTGATTTTGGCTGAGGGGTTGAATGAAGCAAGTGTTGCGACATTCATAACAGCAATTTCAGCATCATCAAATAATTTTGAGATGTCACTGCAGGGAGATTCAGGGAAGTCAGGGGGGAAGAAGATGGTGAGCAGGCCATGCTGGAGCTGAGCCAATGACTGGGCCACCGCGGTGCGTAGTTTTGGGCAATGAGGAGAGGCCACCGCAGCTAAGGCGAGCTGATGGTCACTTTGGAAGGGGGTTGTATTGGGTAGAGGAGCAAAAAGGAGAGGGGTAGGGGTTTCATCAAAGTTGGGAAGGAAAAATTCTGCCCGACCATAATCGCCATGGCAGAGAGGTTGACCTGTATGCTTACTAATAAGGATATTACCTGATTCGTCAGTTTCAGCCAATAGATCCCATGGATTTTGGTTCACTGGAATAGTGGCATTTAAATTTGAGTGGGTAGGATTGGGCGAATGGGCAGCTGCTTGGGTACGAATGTTGGTCCAAGATTTGCTCTGATTGGCTGGCGTAGATTTAGGTGGGAGAGTGAGGATGGAGGTTTTGGGTGGGGCTGATTTTCCATGTGGGCCCACTGAACGAGATTGGAGGGTGGGAGGGGGCAGCAAGGTGCCCCATACTGAACCTCCAGAGGAGGGCTCAGATGCTGCATCAGCAGATTTGGCCTTAGGGCACGCTCTTTTTGCATGGTCAAGGCCAAAGCAGAGGAAACAAATCTGCCTACCATTATCGACCTGAGCCCAAAAGAAATGATCAGGTGCTGCGGCCACACTAGCGCGGGGTGGGATTTGTTGGGCTATGGTAGGGTGGTGTGGTATGATGGTGGCTGTTGCACGAGGAGCTCAAGGCGTTCTGCACCAGAAGGAATGGCAAAGATGAGGTTGGGCTGAGTGCCATAAGCCATGAGCCCCGCGACCAACTGGTCATACAAAACCTGGGGTGGAAGGTGGGATGGGAGATTTGCAAAGGATACCACTAGCGTGGTGTCTGAAGGGAGGCGAGTACGGGTTGTGGGAATGGGGTTTTTTTATAAATTAGAGGAGATTGTGCTGCCGCTTCAGCATCCTCCTCAGATTGGAACCCAACGTCAAAGTAGCCCTTAAAAGGGAGGAAGTCTATAAAGCCAGCTGGCGCAAAGGCTGTAGTGGCTAGGTCAATAATTGCCTTATCAGCATATGGGAACAAACGTCCATAGTCCACTCTGAGGCAATAGCGAATAGCAGAGCGAGGGAGGGCGAGAGGATGGGGGCGAGAAGGGTGGATGCGCGCCAGGTGGAGTGCTAGGTCTCGTGGGGGGACAAAACGGTTGGAAGCAGTGGGCGGGCTGTTTGAACCTGTCCGAACGCGCTTGCCTGCAGGGCGGAAAACGCTAGGTGGGGGTGCACTGCTGCCCCACACTGGGGTGGCAGGCGGCAGAGCCAAGGACATCAAAGAATAGGTTTGGGCAGATGTCTGTGGGTAAATAAACCTTAAATTTAAAATCGCTCAAAAGTGACTTTGAGCGGTTAAAGAGAAGTCAGAAATAAACTTGTACAATTAGAATTTACTGTCTGGATGATGTATCAACAAAATAAGCTGTTACACGGATCTAAGTGTATCTATGTATCTTGAGTCATGCTAACCTCGTTAAAAACATTGTGTATTTTTAAAGCGTGATGCACCATTCCTTCCACATGTGATACCCCTATTCATATGAGGCATGTATAATTCTTTAAATAATTTTTTAGCTTACTATTGTCTATCCTAAATTATTTTTTGTATATACTTTCATACATGAGACTCTCTTAATATTAAAATATATATTAAAGGATATCATTTTACTCCCTAATATATCTAAACCTTTTTAAAGTCACTTTTGAGCGATTTTAAATTTAAGTTTATTTATCCACAGCCATCTGCCCAAACCTATTCTTTGAAGTCCTTGGCTCTGCCGCCTGCCACCCCAGTGTGGGGCAGCAGTGCACCCCCACCTAGCGTTTTCCACCCTGTGGGCAAGCGCGTTTGGACGGGCTCAAACAGCCCGCCCACTGCATCCAACCATTTTGTCCCCCCACGGGACTTAGCGCTCCACCTGGCGCGCGTCCACCCTTCTCGCCCCCATCCTTTCGCCCTCCCTCGCTCTGCTATTCGCTATTGTCTCAGAGTAATCTTAATGCATTTGTTCCCATATGCTGATAAGGCAATTATTGACCTAGCCACTACAGCCTTTGCGCCAGCTGGCTCTATAGACTTCCGCCCTTTTTAAGGGCTACTTTGACGTTGGGTTCCAATCTGAGGAGGATGCTGAAGCGGCAGCACAAACTCCTCTAATTTATAAAAAAACCCCCATTCCCACAACCCGTACTCGCCTCCCCTTCAGACACCACGCTAGTGGTATCCTTTGCAAATCTCCCATCCCACAATCCACACCAGGTTTTGTATGACCAGTTGGTCGCAGGGCTTATGGCTTATGGCACTCAGCCCAACCTTATCTTTGCCATTCCATCTGGTGCAGAACGCCTTGCTGCTCCTCGTGCAACAGCCACCATCATACCACACCACCCTACCATAGCCCAACAAATCCCACCCCCGCGCTAGTGTGGCTGCAGCGCCTGATCATTTCTTTTGGGCTCAGGTTGATAATGGTAGGCAGATTTGTTCCCTCAGCTTTGGCCTCAACCATGTAAAAAGAGCGTGCCCTAAGGCCAAATCCGCTGCTGCAGCTTCGAGCCCCCCTCTGGAGGTTCAGTATGGGGCGCTTTGCTGCCCCCTCCCACCCTCCAATCTCGTTCAGCGGGCCCACATGGAAAATCAGCCCCCCCCAAAACCTCCATCCTCACTCTCCCACCTAAATCTACGCCAGCCAATCAGAGCAATGCTTGGACCAACATTCGCACCCAAGCAGCTGCCCATTCGCCCAATCCTACCCACCCAAATTTAAACGCCTCTATTCCAGTGAACCAAAATCCATGGAATCTATTGGCTGAAACTGACTAATCAGGTAATGTCCTCATTAGTAAGCATACAGGTCAACCTCTCTGCCAAGGTGATTATGGTCAGGAAGAATTTTTCCTTCCTGACTTCGATGAAACCCCTACCCCTCGCCATTTTGCTCCTCTACCCAATACAGCCCCCTTCCAAAGTGACCACCAGCTCGCCTTAGCTGCGGTGGCCTCTCCTCATTGCCCAAAACTATGCACCGCGGTGGCCCAGTCATTGGCTCAGCTCCAGCATGGCCTGCCCACCATCTTCTTCCCCCCTGACTTCCCTGAATCTCCCTGCAGTGACATCTCAAAACTATTTGATGATGCTGAAATCGCTGTTATGAACGCTGAACGCTTGCTTCATTCAACCCCTCAGCCAAAAGTACCCGCCACAGTATCTCCCTTTTCACCCAACTTCCTGAAGCCCACAAAGAAGCTGAAATTCTCCTCGCAGCTTTTGTTGAAACACTTTCCCATCATTATCTTGATGCAGAAGTTGATAACTCCTACTACGCTGACCTCAGCCCCCACTATGCAGATGCCCCAACGCCCTGGCTTTCTGCTCTGATCTGGTACTGTAACCAACACCCCTTGATCGAGGTGGGTCTTTCTGAAAACCAACCCCCTGACCCCTCCTCACCCTCTGCCATGGTGGGTTAAGCAGTTTCTGATTCCCACCTGGTTAGTAGTTTGTTTTGCCGTTTTGAGTGTTGTGATCAGTACTGTCCATCCCCTGGTCGGCGTACCTCGAATAAATCAAATAAATCGAAATATCTAAACCTTTTTCATTTTCTACCAAAACTTACGTACTGTGAACTTAGTAGGACTTCTTTGGCCCCCTTCTATTATTAAGTTAAAAACCTTAAAGTATATTGCAATGTCATACCTTTTGGATTCTGGGTTAACTCCAAGCGAGCAAATTAAATAGCCAGAATTCCTATAAAAGGTGCTCACACAGGGAAGCCCTGTAAACCACTATGTCTATGACTACTATCTTGAAAAGTAAACAAGTATAGCTGAACAGAGTCAAGATCTTATAAGCTTCACAATGTGTCAGGCTTACACCTCAAAGCTAAAAATAGCAAAGCATCTACAAATTCAGGTTTCTAAAAGCTTGAATCATCACCTAGTATACCCTACCAGCACTGACATCTCAACCACTAAGAAGAATAATGAGGATTGCATTAAATCATTTGAGGATACACTAAAACTAGTCTTGTTTTACATCTGTGAACTTGAAGCTAATAAATCTTTCATGTCTTCTAAAGAAACAAAAAGCTATAAACACTAATAAAAAGTAAACTAAGACTTACTACAAAGATATCAAGCATACTCGCTTGCTGGGTTCACCCAACTGTGCCAAGACTAATTCTGCAAGCTAATCCAGAATAAATACAACATGTACCCCAAACAACTGAAAGACAACTATCAAGGGCTACACATACTTAAATCTACTTCTTATTCTCACATCAATGCCTTATACCCCAAGTCAAGGTTCTAGAAGATGATAACAATGCTTTGCTAAGACAGATGGACAATCTGGATACCAAACTTGAGCTATCTAAGTAACTTAAATGGCTGCTCTTATGGAACACCAGTGCTTATGTTGGATTTAGGATTTTAAAGGCTTGCTGGTGCTATTGTCCTAAACTCCAAAGAATTGGGGAAGGTATCCACAGAAGATAATAAATATAAATAAACAAAAAAAGTTATAAAGCTGAGTGTTTTTATAAGTTTATTGAGTCCTGCGGGAATAATATAAAAAACGTATCTTCTCAATATTGGACCATCCAGTATTTAACTGTATTGAGGGTAAAAGGGAAATGCAATGATAGTTTTGGAATAGCTTAGACTGAGCCAAATTAGATAATATGAAAAAGTAGTCATTTAAGCTCAGAAAATTTGTTTCACTTTGGTTGCACGATAGATGGGGAGATAATGTTTAGTAAGGCATATCCATGAAGTAACGATTGGATAAATCTAGCCAATCCCCATTTGATAAAATTATCTCACCTAGTGGAACGTCCGCCACGATTATAAAAGGGTGGTCCTGCTGAGTTGTTTGAAGGAAATTGAGTGGCAGGGGGTGAAACTATCAATGGACTCCCTGAGTTCCCTTGCATGGTCAAGGAAATTTGACTGCCCAACTTTGTGATAATTGTCAATTTAGTATTTATAATCATGTTACCTCAATTTGTGGGGTTCCATCGAGAATTGGCCATGGTTTTTTTGCTGATAAACATTGGTTTATCAAAATCACCCTTTTCTTTGGAAACTTTCAAATGTCTGACATTTCCCCACATTGGCTCATTTCACCCACAGCATCCTTTTCTTGGTGATGCGAGGGTAAATGTCTGACATCTCCCCTCAAGAATGTTGGGGGAGGATAAAGCCGTTTGAAGTGGCCATGTACCCGGTTTATAGTGATACTGGTAGACAGCGATTTTATAGAATACTCATCACCTCTTTTGTAGGTGACAGTGAAGCGACACTCCCAATTTTGCTCCAAGATTGCTAATTATGGGTGTGATGTTGTTCGGGTCATAAAGGACCTTGTCAGGCACATTGAAGGAAGGTAGGGAACCCAAAACTCTTTTTCCGCTTGTCCCGTTTTTGTAACTGCTCTACCTAAGTTTGTCATAGCCTCAGATTGAAGCTGAAAGATATGTTGAGCCAATATTCTCATGGCTTTTTCAGGTTTCTCAAATCTAGAGGAAAAACTCACTTAGCTAAAATGGCGGGTATCCCTGGTTACCGCCCATACAGAACATGGAACAGGGACATTTTCATTATCTGGTGGTAACTAATCTAGTATGCCATAAGAGCACTGGGTAGGAATTGATCCCAGTGAAGTGGATCAGAGGATGCCTTTTTACGCAGGATGGAAACCAAGGTTCCATTGGCTCTCTCAACAGTTCCATTGGTAGAGGGATTATATGTGTCAAAGAATAGTTGTTGGGTCCCCATAGACGTAACCAGGATCTTGACTACAATGTAAGTGAAGTTCATATTAATATCACAAAGTATTACTTGAGGATATCCATGGCGAGTAAAAATATTTTGATGTAAGAATGTTGTGTTGGCCTTGGCCATTTGGGTAGAGAGAGCCACGGCTTCAAACCATTTAGTAATGTGGTCAATGCCTACTAGGGTAAATTTATTCCCAAGTGTAGTCTGTGAGAGTGGACCTACTACTTCTAGACTGATGGTGTAAAATGGGCCTTGAGGGGTAGTGGGTTGATATTGGTATTTATTCTTGAAGCTGGACTGCTTCTTACAAACAAGTCAGGCATCTAAGTCTTCAACAATAGCTTACATGATTCTTTCCCAATAGTACCGCTCCCTAATCCATTCATAGGATCTCTTCACTCCTTCTTATCTTAGGATAGATTGAGCCTTATAATAGTAAGTACACGTTCTGAAGGCAATAGTTAAAACAACAACTTTGTCCCCACCTGCTTACACAACTTCCTATTCTCCACTTTGGGTTTGCGGGAGTTTTGGGCTAACGTCTTCTGGACAGGCTCATCCTCATCTGCCCAGTCATCGGGGGTCATTAAGAGATCATCTAACATCTCCTCCTCACTATTATCCAAATGCAAAATGGGCAGACGAGTTGACCCTTCAATGTTCATGTGACGGACTCTAGCACGGTGTTCATACTTCATGTCATAATTCTAGAGCTTTAAAGCCCATCGTGTTAACCGCCCAGTAGGATCTCTATATCCTGTAATCATTTATGGGAAGCGTGGTTGGTACCCACAGTAAAATTAGCTACATACAAGAAAGGACAGTAATGTTTTACAGCTAACAAAACAGCAAGGTACTCCTTCTCTGTGATGCTGTAGTTTAATTCCATTTTTGAAAGCATCTTACAGAAATAAGGTACAATATGATCCACACCATTATCATTCAATTGTGCTAAGATGGCCCCAACGGAGTAATCCAAAGCATCAGTAAACAAGATAAAAGGTTTATTGTATCCTAGTGCCGTATGATAGGTCGTTGTTGTAACAGTTGCTTCAGCGTTTATAAAGCAGCTGCTTGTTCTGTACCCTAATGAAAAGGGGCGTTTTTAGCTTTTAATTTACAAGAGGCTCACTGATCTGAATAAACTTGTGGATGAACTGATAATAATGCCCCATCATACACAGAAATACCTGAATGCCCTGAAGGTTTGTAGGGGCAGGCATTTTAGAAATATCTTTAACCTTATCTTGTAAAGGCTGTATACTTTTTTGGGATTTAGCATGTCCGAGGAAATCTAGCCTCTTTTGGAAGAAGAATCATTTTGATGGTTTCAACTTGATGTTAGAATCCCGCAGGCGTTGCAAGAATTCTTTTAAATGTGCGATAAGATCAGTGAACTTTGATGAAAAAACAGTGATGTCATCAAGCTAGATGATATACAGCTTATCTTGAGGTCCCACATAATCTGATCCATTGCCCGTTGGAAGGATGCTGGCGCATTACACAGCCCTTGGGGTAGGCGGGTAGGTTGGAATAAGCCTTCACTGCAAGTGAAAGCACATTTCTTCTGATCTTGGGGAGAAAGTCCATTTTTCAATATCCGCTGGCCAAGTCCATGGCTGAGAAGTATTTTGAGCCGGAGAGTGTGCAAGAGCATCATCTATGCTGGGGATAGGATAGCTGTTTTTTTAGTGAGGTTATTTAATTTACGGTAGTCCATAACTACCTAATGGCCTCCATTCTTCTTATTTCTCAGTAAGAGAGGAGTTGCCCAAGGGCTTTGGGATGGTAATAACGGCCCAGCGTCTATTAACTGCTTGAGTTGAATCCTCATTTGCTGCTCTTCTACCATGGACTTATTGTAAGGTTTAGATCATATAGGCTGAGCATCAACACATCAATTAAAAGGCTCCACCCCTTCATATGCCCGTAATCCATGTCAGTCTGGGAGAAAATATTGTTATAAGTATCTAGTAGAGAATGAACTTGTTTAAGCTCATTCAGATTTAGGTCATCTGAGATGTGGACGTTAGGCAGAGTACATACCATCTGGTCGGAGGGTAAACCCATATCCAACATTGACCCAATAAAGTGGACGCTATAAAGTAAAATTAATGGGAATTAGCAGAACTTTCACTATCTCTTGATGTTTTTTGACAATGATGGATTCATTAGTAAGTTTTCCAATAGATATTAATGTGTCATTGATAAGCGGGGTCTAGTATACCTACCAACTACTGAGGTTCTAAAGGACTAGCTCTATTAATGCTTGTTATGTGTAGCAGACAGGCTTGGAGGCTCTGTAGAGTAATACTAGTAGCAATCACCCATTGTTCACCAGCCTTGATTACTGTTTCCTATGAAGCATAAAAGGAAATGCCCTCTGTAGCTTCCACTGATTTGGGAAACTTTTTTGTGTTGCATCTAGAGGTCGTGTAGAATAAGGGTAAAGCAGAGGATGGGTATTAACTAAGCAGGAGTATTCTTTTTTATGGGGTTCTTCAATGATGATAGTAAGAGGAACTCTATAACCAAGTAGGAAGAGGTAACCCTATTTCATGTTGATTATACCATCATACTCAATCATAAACTGTGTGCCAATAATCATGACATAAGCGTTATTATCAAAGGTAACAGTGTGAACTGACAATATGAGCTTTCCAATCCAAATAGGCAAGGAGGAGTAGGACCTAATAGCAAGGGTGTTGTTGGGACCCACAGTTCCAAAATCCTGAGTACTTCCAAGATCAAAGCCAATTTAATCTTCTTAATCATCTTAGAAGAGTGAATGTTTATGAGAAATCCAGTATCCAAGATACCATAACCCGGACTTTTTTAATAATGATCTCTACCTTAGTTATGCTCCCACCAAAGTTAGGAGAGAGCTATTACTTCCTTAAGGCGAGAGTAGAAGCAAGCTTTTTAGAAATCTTTGGATAATTATCTTTAATGGACTGCAAGGTTAAACATGATGAATTGGCTGGATCAGCAAAGCAATAAACTGGTCAGCATCGCTAGAGGTATCAATAACCTCAGGGCACCCCAGCACTTGATTAAGGCAGGTTTCTTGAGGGATCATGGATTTATCTACTCCTTCAGGGTTCAGCCAATTTGGTACACCTTCTTCAACAAGGGCTCCTAAAACATAATAACCAACGTCCTTAAAACCCCCTTCAGAAAAGTCATCCAAAGGGTTGTCCACATGCTAATGGTGAACGCTAGAAGAGCAGAGGAGGTGGAGTCCATAACCATAGTAGCTGAGAGCCCATCTGTAGCAATGATCAATGGAGGAGCTGGCGGCTTAGCTTGAGCAGCCTTCTCATTGATTGTTGAGCATTTGCCCTCTCAGCTGCGAGGAAAAATGTCTTGGTCTAATTCAGCCTAAACAAGGAACTGTTGGCCACTTACAAGTTTCTAATGACCCTAAATGATATTTTAATTAAAAAAGAGACCAAAAATCTTGGGGATATTGGATAAAAGACCCTGATAAATTTTCAATGGAACCCATTAATTGGGGTAACACCAATTTGATACCTGCATGGGCGTCAAATGTAAAATCAAATGGTTGGATTTCCCTGACCTCATGAT
>JAKSZP010019496.1:0-10674 GCA_022478985.1 Massospora cicadina | reverse complement strand
CCA
This sequence comes from Massospora cicadina, assembly GCA_022478985.1. NCBI lineage: Eukaryota > Fungi > Entomophthoromycota > Entomophthoromycetes > Entomophthorales > Entomophthoraceae > Massospora > Massospora cicadina. The sequence goes on along the minus strand of JAKSZP010019496.1, from coordinate 10,671 downwards.
AGTTTATTATGGAGTGTGTTATACAGCGACATGGCTGCCTGAAGTTCATTCTAACGGACAATGGAACCAATTTTACTTCACACATCCTGCCAAAGTTGAATGAGTTGATGACAATCCGCGGGGTTTTGACCACCTGCTATCATGCTGAATCAAATGGAATGGTGTAGAGGGTCAACGGAATCCTAGTGAACATACTCCGTAAATTGGTAAAAGATTGACCCTTGGAATGGAGTGCCCTTCTACCTACATCTGTGTTTGTGTATAATATCAGCTATCATTCATCCACTAGTAAGAGCCCTTTTCAACTGCTGTATAGTTGACATCTGGCTCTGCCCACCTTGCTTTACTCGTGTGTAGAGGACACTGGTGGTGTGGACCCTCAGCGATATTTGAAGACTCTTATAGATACATTGATCAAGCTGCAAATGGAAGCCTACTCTACCGGTTTGGCCAATAAGATTCGCAATCAAGCAGCTGATCAGAAGAGGCGGAGCAGACTTCCATTGTTTGCAGTAGGGGACCATGTTTTATTCCATGACCAGCACGGATTTGGGCAGAACCCAAGCTCTCCAACATCTGGGCTGGGCTATTCAAGATAATCAAGAAGACTGGCATGGATTTCTACAGCATCAAGGAAACTGTGGGGGGTCAGATCATCAACTAAGTTCACACAAAGTTCCTTTGAACATACAAACAGTAAGAGCCTATCATCCAGTCAAAGGGGGATAATGTTGGGAAGTTGATATGACTGGATGATATTCTAACCATACCGGTGGATTGGAGGGGGAATCAAGACAAGTCTCAAGATTGACAGAAAAGGTATACAAATGATAATTGATTAAATGTTGACCATTCGGCGAATTATGGGAAATTACGCCAAGATCCAATATCTGAGAGCTTCTATAAAAGTGAAAACAAATAGAAGACTACCAAGCTGAGGATGCATCCAGCTTGGGGAACTGAGATACAAAGTGTCACACTGAGGATTATGGGAGGAGGTCTTTTTCCATGATTAGGTTGTTGCAGATAAGTCTGCATATTAGTAAAAATAATAAAGGTTGAATAAGGGGAAATGACTCTGTATATAGTTTAGTGAAGTTTTATTAGAATTGGCGATCTTCATATCATTGATTTGGTTGCTCAGTGGCTAATACCCTGTTCAAACTGACTCAGCAGAATCAAGACTCTACGCCGAGAGGTAACAGTTGTCACACTTCTTCTAGCACTTGAACGCCTTGGCAAATCATCAGTCAAAATCATCCTTCTTTTCCGTCAGGGAGTATCTGATGTTGGGATAGATGCCAGAACTTTAGGCATATGATGGATGTTCAAAATATCAGTTTTAGCATTGGTATTTATTCCCAATGACTCAATTTCATGATATTGCTCTGAACTGCTAGATTATGATACTTAAATTTGGCCCTTATTTGGTTTTCCAAGTCATTTTGGTTGAATGGATGAGCTTTTTTCAATTTCTCCATCATCAAGCTGGGTGAGCACTGGCAGCTTTTCTTTTTGAGGAATTTGACTTCTTTTTTTAGATTGTAATTTTTCTTTTCAACTAAACTTGATTTGAAGTTATGCATCTATATCTTTGACCATACTGTCTACTCAGGAATTTGCAGTTGATAATTGCGTTCTGAGTTCTTAATTCTCATGGGTAATTACAGTATGTCTGGCCTTCAATCTTATCGTAATAATACAAATTTTGAAATTTTCTCTTTGATCTGAGCATCCTCCTCATCCCTATTTGGACTTCTGTTAATGCCGCAAGATTTTTGATGTATATGTTTAAATACCCAACTCAGTCTGGGCATACATCAAATTTAACATGCTAAGAAACAAATATCAGGTGCTCTCTTCAGCCCAAAGAAGCAAGGGGTGAGTCGTTCTGTCTGAGATAATAGGAAATTAAAATGAGTTTCCAGCTTTTGACAGTGGGTATTCATGTTTTGTACCCATTTGAGCAATAGCCCATTGTGAGCAAGAACTTCTGTGGCTATCTTTGGGACTCCCACGTTTAGTAGCTCCTCAAGGGTGATTAATCTTTTATGAGCTTTATTTGCAAGTCCTGTATTATCTGCACTTTCTTTTTGTACTTTGTAAACAGTAATTTAATTTATCCAGTAGAGAATTTCAGGAAGATTGTTCTTCTCTTTGTACACAGTAAATTTTTATGAATCCCATGTTTTATATAGCAAAAATTCGCTGGGTATTCTTGATTGGGGGTTGGACAAAGCTAACCAGGAATTTATTAGTTGATTGACTGTCTATAAGGCGTCTGGCGAGAGCTGCCATGGATGCATCATGATACTTCATGTATATCTCCATCTTGAGTGCTTAATACTTGAGATAGTAGAACAGGCCAAAAGAGGGATCAATTTGCAATGTACCAACAGTAAATTCCTGATATAGAGTCTCCAGCATGGCCTTAACGCTTTTAGATGTAAAATTAATCGGGCTTTTTGCATCTACATGAGCCCCCACTGTGATAAGATCCAGGTAGTAAGAGTTAATTGCATTTGAGCCTTGGCGGCTGTTATTAAAATGATCAAAGATCTTTTTACACTAGTTTCCATCTTGTTGTAGCTTTCTCTTCTGGCTGAATCTGCCAGTAACTGGTCATGTGGGTCCATTTCAGTGAGTGTCATAAATTTTGAGTGAGCATCAGTTGTTAAATCTGAGGATCACTTGCTTGATAAAATAAATCCTGAGCATATAATCAGGAAAAAGTTTGGTTAAAAGATTCTCAATCTTAACAAGTGTCTTACGGTATATCAACAGTTCAGAAGCTCAATAGCCTTAGTTAATATAATATGACTCTTCTGGTTAATCTTGAGCTAAATTTTCCTTTCAAATTTGGGAACTTCTACTGAGGCAGGAAAAGGTACAAGCTGAAGATTTCTGACTTAACAGCTTGTCAACACTCTTTTAAAAACAGGCTCTGATAAAAACCAGGTAAAAGCAAAATTAAGAAATTATAACTTTATTAAGAGATATTATAAGATGATTATTTTATTAGGCCAAGTGCTGGTATTTATACCTCTAGGGCATCTCCTTGCCACATTTTGAGCACACAAACACAGAGATATTATTTTCCACCTCAGTTTGTTTCTTATACTGATATGACCATGACCTATTGCTAGGACTATTGGCGTCAAAACCTCTTAGAATCTAGAAGAATTCAGTTGCTAAAGTCATAACACATATGTGCAAAATTATCCTAAGTTCAGCTCAATTTGAGTTTCAACATACAGCTGACAAAATATGACTTCTGGGAAATTTGGCATCAAAATGAAGTAGATATGTACCCTAATGAGACGTCTACAGGACTCTTGATAGCACTAGGTACTCCCAGTCAGTCATTCCATGTGCAAGTGCTATCATGCCAATTATGAGGATTGACATGAATTTTGCTATAGGGTGGGAAACTGATTGCAATAAGTTGAGAGGAATTATTACTTTCATTGGCCCATGGGATGTTTAGAGCTATTTTAGGGATCAATATCAGTACAATTTCTTGAAGATATAGTATTATTCCCAATTAATGAGGACCAATTTCTGAGTTACATAATTAAAATTAACATAAGTTGTAAGGATTTATGGCCTGAGTTGTTATAAGAGTAGATGGCTTAGTTGATTTTTAGGGTAATCAGCCCAAATTATTGAAGGGGTAATTTTCCTGAGTTGATGGTTGTCAAATGGTTTACTTTTGAGTCAAACACCAGAATCTGACAATCGGCCAACACCTTAACAGATTTGTGAGTCATGATTCAGGTTTAGCTTATAGTAGAATGGAATAGTTAAGTTTCAACATGGCGACAATGTTCCATCTGGACTAATTCGCAATGATTGATAGTGAGAAGAGTGAACTAGGAGAAGAGATCTGGTATAAACAAAGGAGGACAGCATTCAATCATCAGTTATGGGCTGAGATGGCGGAAGGCCAGCAGCATAACCACCATAATACTTGTAAGAAAAGGGACGGCATATTATACACTGATTTGCACATGTGAGTCCTAATTTGTCATTATAATGGAGGGTATTACAAGCTTCTCATGACAATCCATTGGCAGGCCACCCAGTAGTTGAGAAGATGGTTGGACTGGTGCAGCGGAATTGCTTGTGGCCAAGTATTTAGAAGGACATTATGAAGTATGTGACAAAATGCTTGGTTTGTGCTAGGTTAAAGCCTTCAAGGAAGACTCCCGCTATTAAGCTAATCACACTCTAGATTTCAGGTCACCCATGAGGTTCAGTTATTGTATACTTTATCACTGGTTTGCCAAAGGTCCAAGGGAAGGATGTGATTATGGTCACCTTTAATCAACTAACAAAATATGCCAAATTTTTCCCATGCACAACCAAATTTTGTGGCCAAGGATGAATTAAAGAGTTTGATAATATATATTTGCCCAACGTGGCCTATTGTCAGAAACCTTTTCAGAATGTGGTCCCCAATTTGTGCAAAATTCTGATATAGTTTTCTCAAGTATTTGAAGCTTCACTTATGTAGGGCTTGAGTATATTATCCCAATCTAATGGACAAACGGAGATGGTAAATCAAATACTCAAACAATACCTCCAGTGTTACATCTCATATCAGCAGGACGATTAGGTACATGCTCAGGTTGGCCCAGTCTCATATAAGAACCACATAAATCATCAATGGGGATGACCCCATTTTTTGTGAATAATGAACTTAATCCATGTTGGATGGGGTTCAAGTGGTGGAGTTTGCCAGGGGGCGGACAAGATAACCTGCAATAGGGCGGATATAAGAAAAAAAACTATGGGCGATCTGGAACAAGCTACAGTGCATCAGAAGCCTCATGCAGATTGACGAAGAGCACTGGATCCACTATTTGCTCCTGGAGATTAGGTGTTAGTGGCAGCCAAAAACTACGCCATACCAATGAAAATCCAGAAGCTTGCCTAAAATTTTTGGGTCCATATAAAAGTGTTTGGGCTATTATTAAGGTCACATTTGAACTAAAGCTCCTGTAAGGGTTGAAGGCCCATCCAGTGATCCACACCTCACAACTTTGAGAGTTCTGAGGGAAAGGACTGGAGCGGCCAGGTCCATTGAGCCCTCATGAGGAAAATAACCAGGATTATGAGGCCATGCAAATACTGGATATGCAAAGGGTGAGAGCTCAGAAGAGGTTCTTGATAAAATGGAAGGGGTTTCTGGTAGAAGAGGTGACATGGCAAATGCTGGAGGAATGTGCATATTGCCCAGAGAAGGTCTGGGAATTCTGTGCCTCACAGGGGGGAAGTAATGGATCAGGTAAAGCCTGGTCTGCATATTGACCTGGTGAGTAAATTCTCAGATCCGCTGTGAATTCAAAGGTCAAGTCTGGTAGATATAGTTTGGTAGAAGAGTGGATCAGATATGGGGTCATTGTAGGTAAGAATTTGGAAATTGGGAATGGAGGCTGATTTGGCAGAATGCGCTGCTGGCATCCCAAATTTTTCAAATAATGATTAAATAGGATATGGAGCTTTTGCATTAGGTGATCTGGTCATTTTTCAAAAGCTTAGGTTAAAGGAGCCTAGTTGAGTGGTCTTTGCAATGCTTTATAATAGGGGATATATTAACTGAGAATTTAGTTTTGTATTCTAAAAAATCTTATGATTTCCAATAAAGAGATTTGATAGCTTATTTCAAACACTTTCATTATTATAAATCATAGGTAAAACCCAGATCTTGAGGATGAGATTAACAAGAAATCTAGGTCATGCATTGGACTCATTATTGACACTGTCCTGGAGCCAGACGCTGGTATTGGCATACAGTTTACTGGTACCATAATTCAAGAATATGTCATTACATCCAGACATGGTGTGTAGGTTCAGAGATGGATTTTTCTGGGTTGTCAGTTATGTGGTCAGTGACATAGCTGGTGTTATTTAACTCCTTTGTAGCAAACTGGCGTGAACCCACCTGTTGCAGATCTTCTCAGGCTAATTTGTCCCTACAAAATTGGGAACTTCTACCAACACAGGCAAAGTTACAGGCTGTTAATTTTCATCCTAACAGCTTGTTGACACTCTCAATATGAACCAACTCTGATAAGATAACCAGTAGTGAAGAATTTAAGAAGAAATATATCTTCATTTAGATAAAATATCTTCTTATTTGATGTCATCTTTCCACGTGGCCAGGTGCCAGTATTTATTCCTCTATGTTATCTTCTGGCCATACTTCAAAAATGCAATTTTCCACAGATATATTTTCCGCCTCAGTTCAACCCAAAGCTGATATGACATTGATCTTTACTAGATCTAGTGGTGACAAAATACTCTCACAATAGGGAAGGTTTATGGTACAAGAATGGTAACGCAAATGTGCAAAATTGCTTTAGGATAAGCCTAAGCTGAGTTTTGTCATACAGCTGGCAAATAAAATTGTTAAGAAAATTGACATTAATTCCATTTTATTGTTTTACCCCTATTCAGGATGTCAACATGCCTCTCAATAGCACTAGGTAATCCCTTTTGGGCCATCTATGTGCAAGTGCTATTGTTCCAATTCTAATTTTTGACATAAAAATTCTGCAATAAAGTGGAAACCAATTGTGAGAGAATGAGGTAAAAACTTATAGGTGCCATTAGCCCATGAGATTTTTAGAGCTCAATTATGTTCAATCCCAGTGCAATTTCTTGAGTATTGTATCAGTTTTATGCAAGGATAATTGGTAAAATTGCCAAATCCATCTTTAGGATTTTATGCCACAAATAATAGTTTTTAAAGGGTTTATTTTCTAGTCAACCACTAGAATATAACAGTTATTCATATGGTTTGTTAAAAACACAATATAAAAACAGCATTATGACTTTTTAAAAACAATACCATTAGCTTAATGTGCACATAAAACTGAGAGGCTTTGCTTACACTTCTCAAAGTTAGGTCATGGTGTTCTACAGATATATACCTTCAATATGAAAGATATCCTTAAAGTATAAAACAAACTTTAGCGCAGTCCTTTGGAGCTATAACTATGTTCAACAAGAAATTTGGTTATTCTATCTTCAATTAGCCCAACTTTTATATTATTACTTCTATGTTTCTACAATAAACTTCTCCCACTTATGCTAACTTTCATAACATGCAAGTTTTTAATTTATGCCCTTAAGTATTTATTCTATAGTATCAGCTAAAAATCATGTGCAGAAGTTAAGGGACATCAATCAGCTAAAATAATAGCTAAATTGAAGACTAAGTCAACTTTAAAGTTATTTAGAGCATAAGTGATAAGAATTTCTAATTTATTAACCAAGAGATAAAGTTATTTTATATACAAAATCAATTACATTTCAATCAACATTTTTAGAAATCTAAGTCTAAAAAATGTTATCCCTTTAATGAATCCTAAGGATTGAGTTTGCAGCTTATGCTTTAGTTCTTCACTCAACTATGAGGGTATTATATATTATATGATTGCCTGTTATTCACCTTTATTAGGAAATTTCCTGTAAATAATTACTCTTATCTTGTATATGCTGAACCATAATGTGATATGGTGTCTTACTTTGTTTCAAGGTTTTCTTGCTGTCATCTTCAATATTTAGCTCCTGGAAAAGTTGAATGAGACCAAAGATAATTACTTTTAGGATCATGATTTTGTAGATATTCATGCTTGATTGTTAGTTTCTATATAAAGTTCATTTAGGTATGCGATCACTTCAATGATAAGTAGTTTTATAGGTTAGGAAAGTTTAAAAATCTCAAAACTTTTCTTTAGATGCATATCCCCCAGGTGCAATAGATTTAGAAAGAGAGTGAAGGGTAATGTCACAATTGATAACATCTAACTAACTATTACCTAGTGCTAAAAAGATGACATCTAACTAGTGGTAATGTCTTAAGACTATAGTCATCATATATGACCTCCTAGGTTACAATTCATTTATATCATTAGAGGATTATAACTAGTAACCTAAAAACTGTTATTCCTGTCAGAATTCACCCCTGGGTAAGGTAAAGCTTTACCTTGGGGTCAAACTTAATCCCTTGGGTCCCTGTCTCAGGTTATTAGACTAAAAGCCTAGTATGTTTTAGTCCACCAAAGGATCTTGATTTCTTTGGTGGTCTAGACCCACATAGGATAATGTCCTATCCAATCTGGGATAAGACCATTCCTATCAGATCCTACAAGATGTTTTGTAGCTATCTTATTATATACCTCATATTAGTACTATTATTGGATCTGATATCTCTCTTATTAGATATCAGGATATCAACTTTTATTTATATCTAAAGATGACCCTATAAAAGGGTTCCAATATAAACCAAACATATTGGATTCCTTGCAACCTATAATATTACTTATAGCCATTTTGTTTAATTGAGAGCCACTTCTGAGCCTTTTTGAACTCTGAAGTGGCTAGACCATGTCCAAGGGTTTTGACATTACACTCCAGTTCTACGTTTTCTTTCAAAAATCTCAAATCTGGTACCTAATCTAATCATATTTCCTTAATTTGTTTTACAAAATTAAGGAGAACCCATCAGTTCAGGATAGCTATGTTTAAATCATATAATGTAATTAGATTATCCCAAATCCCATCCTAATACTATTCAATTCCCTCCATACTATTTAGCTTTGAGAGTCACCTGATTTTGGAAAAGAAAACTTGTCTTTCCAAGAATTCTCTATGCCTATCATGGCTAAATAATGAGCTTGTTAATATATTTTTATTTAAGTCTTATATGTTAATATTATATGATATGAGGCATCTAAGATGGGTAATGATGTAGACTGAATTATATTTTTTTCATCTGGAAACCTCAGCCCTAATTTTTGGCTTTGCTTGATTATAATTAAATTTAGCATGGTACATTTGATAACTTATTTTTGTAGTGTATTATCTAGTAGTAATGCCATATTGACTGCTTGTCCATACCTCTTGAAACTTATGGGTTTTCTTTATCCTTGGTCTTATATATCCAGGTCTAGACCTTTGCATCCATTAATGCTTTTAATAAACCTAATAAAGTTTCAGTCTTGATAACTTCAACTTTGTGACCTCCATTTTTAGCGTTTTCTCTTATCTTTTAATTTAAATAGTTTATTTTATCATTAAGTATCAAAGAAATTTTTGGTAGAGTAATTGGATTATACAGCAATTGCCTTGATTGCTCTGTACTAAAGTTTGGGTAAATTGCTTTTTGGCCCATATTACTGATACTTCAGTGTCAAGGTTAAATTTCTCTACCACATCCCTTACATCTGCTTAATAAATATGAACTAAAATAATATACGTTTTTTAATCATGGATTTTTACATTTATAAATAGTTGCAAAAAAGTCAATTTCAAAACTTATTGAAACAGCTATATTTTAGTTGTTGAAGTTTATCACATTTGATGTAAAGATCAATTTAATCACCTAATATTTTTTGCTTGTTATGGGCTTCTTAATAATGTTTACATATACAATTTTATCTATTTGAGGTGGGCTAACCTGGGTTAATATTACACCAAAATGGGGAAAGGGAACATCAAATCTATGGAAAAGGAGAACAAATCCTAGTAACCCTCCACATGCAGCATCCCGATAGGCCAGGAACTCCATGGACCACCTTTCTATCCACTATCTCAGTTTGGGCATTGGTGTGAAACACCAACAAGGTTATAAATCGTCCCCTACCTAAAGTTCATCTATTGGGATCAAACTTGGGAGGCAGTAATCATTCAGTCCATACTCTACTACTGGGTTACCCTTTACAATAATGTTTACATACATATCTCATGCCACACTGCTTATGTTTCTACATAAATTCTTCACTGATTCTCATTATCAATTGATAACTAACTGAAAGGTCTTTAGATCTAATATATATTACCCCATAATGCCATTCAATGCACTTTTTTTAATTTTTAAATCTGCAAACTTTGGCCAGTGGAGCTAAAGCAGTTAGAGATGCTTGTAGCTCATGTCTTTTGCCTAGCTAGCACCTTTGTGTAGCTGAAATAATGTAGTCCTAGCATATCAAAACATTTTACAAAACAGCTTTAGATGTTTGACTTCACTTTTTATAAGCTTTCTCTCCCTCTATCTTTTAGTATGGTATAAATGATCAAGGTTAGCCCATATAAACGTGTACTATTATATCTATTGTGACCAGCCTAAAAAATGTACCCATTTATCACGTTTTAGTTTTTAATTTTATGAATTATAATTATATACATAAAATCAACACCAAGAAATTATGTGTTTTATAACTAGCTTTGTAGAATAAGGATTCAGCTATCAGTACTAAAGGATCTAAAAGTACAAAGACCTAAGAATTAATATCAAACCTTTTTGTCAAGCAAACCTCAATTTATAGCTGTCTCAAATCCTCATTTGTTACATGGTATTTTTTAGAGATATTAACATGAATTTTATCATAGTTTTATGGTCACTAATGTTAATTTGTTTTATACTTTTATTCACTCTTGTGCCTATTTTAATTATCCTTAGCGCTATAAATAGTGCTTCTATATGTAATAAGTTTGTTGTTTTATCCCTATACTTTTTAAAAAGATGTCAAGTACTTCTTATTAATGCTCAGTTATATTACTTTAAGATATTTAGGCTAGTAGGCTTTTTGCGCTTAGCACATAATTCTATACTAAAAGTCTAGCAGAAAAAAGCTGCTGCCATATTTGTCCGTATCTGGC
>JAKSZP010019495.1:0-10709 GCA_022478985.1 Massospora cicadina | reverse complement strand
TTGTACTGTCAGTTCCCTTGATCTGACCCAATGATTTAAAAGGGAATTGCGGTTTTTTGAATTTGCATCAACTTTTTCTGCGCATCTCAAGATGGTTCAATGCGGGGTGCTGATTGGGTTCTGTAATTTTGGGGTTCAAATTTGGAGAATTGTGCACTGCATTTTCGCCCATATTGCAGTTGAATTGTTCCTCAAAGTGTGCATGATTGATGTCGCTTGGTGACTCAGTCAAATTGCTTTGAAAATTTTCAATCTGGGCATATTGCTCTGATTGGTTGGCTTGGTGAATATCCAAAATATCCTCTTGAATTTGTCTGGGGTCGATGGATGATTCCGCGTGTGCTGCTGCCCTTGTGGAATTTTGTGCCACTTTTGCACGTTGTTTATGTGTAGCTGGTCCACGATGAAGTAAAGTCCATCTTCACCCCAGCGTGGGTGGTGACTGTCAGTCATTCTGGTGAAGTTTTCATTACTTTCATTCATGGTTTCCTCACAATAGTCTGCTTCCATTAAGCCCCTCCTTCATGGGGCATGCGTGTTCCTTGTGTCCCAATGAACTGCAGTGGTTGCATATAAGGTGGTGCGCATTCTATGGTGTAACTCAGAGTGCAGATGACTATCCCCCATCTGCAAAGTGAAACTCTGCTGTGCGGGGGATTCTTGATAAGTCATCTTCCACTTTGGGGAATGGGTTGATTATGGCAATAGCTTTGCCTGTGCACAGGGTTGGCATCAGGCAAAATTATGTAATTTGAGTTGCATAATTTCTCCATAGACAATGAGCCCTTTGTGGAGCTCCTCCTCAATTACCTTATGAGGAAGGTTGGTAGGGAGCGAGTTGAAGGAGATGAACAAAGTTTTTGCTTTGTTCCACCTGGTATGCATGGTGCGCACTATTCTTTTGCCCTCAGGAAGGGTAATTTTGATGCAGACTTTTGCTGCGGCATCTGCTTCTTTAGCTGTTTTGAAACCAATATCAATCCAGCCATGGCTCATATTGTGGTGGTGACATATACCGCGTGGGGGAAAAGGGAGGGCTGTTTCTCGCATGTTTTCTCCCACAGGGTTGGGGACTCATCCCCAAGGAAGAGTTGGAGCCCGTGCTCCACCTTTGAAAGGGGTTGGTTACATTGGATATACATGTATTGATTTTGTTTTATAGTAAACACCATAAACCTGGATGGTGTCTGAGTTTGTGGTTTCTTGGTGGCTTGGGTTCCTGTCCCCCTCCAGGGCGTTTTTTGCCCTTGGGTGCACCGTTTTGCGCACCTCTTGATGCAACGCTCGCCCAGGTTGTATTAGATTTATTATTAAAATCGCCCATCTCTCCTGTGTGATTATGAAAAAGTGCTGTTTGAATTGGATTGTAGTAACTAAAGTGATTGTTATGGGAAAAAAAGCCTCTTATTCAGTAAAATAATTATCACAAAATCATTTAGATTAAAATTGAATTAAATACAGCTTTAACCATCTTTCATGTAGATATTTCTGGCCCTGATGTTGATTTAAGCATAATTTTAATTTCTTCCTTTACTAAGAATTCCTCTAAAATTGACATGACAAGAACCCTTGGAATCACCCCTTCAAGGCGAGATTTAGTAAGTTATTAGATATATTCTGCTTGTACCCAACTGACTAAACTAGGGTGTTATTATCTCAAATAGTGTACTGAATTATTCTTTTTAAAAATAAAGTATCTGACCTGACCATATCATTTAAAAGTTCTTAGGTCAACCCTCACACAAGCACTAAACTAAAACTTTACTTCTATACTGGACTCTGGTAACTTAGTCTATTTCTATAGTCTTTTTTATCCTTATGAGATTAAATTATGATGTTTGACAAGACTTAGTTTAAATACAAAAAGAATCATCCGCTAAGGCCTGCAGATAGCTTTTGGTATGTGTAGTAATAGCATAAATTACTACCATTTATAAACCATTGTGCTAAAGTATCAATTCAAGATTGTATATACAAGGCCAAGTAGATGAAATATAAAAAACATTGGGAAAAAGCAGTTATTCATTTAGGTTATATGTAGGAAAGAGTATACAAACGTGCAAAAAACCAAAAAAATTATGATACAAATTTACTGGGATATGACTGACATAATCTCATATATTGTGTTGCTCACATTATAGTTTTTATAAATTCACATTCCCAAGGAGAAAGATAGATATATCAGAAGGAAACAACAATTTATATGGATTATTCTAATCAAAGATATATAATTCTCTATGAATAAAGCAAAGATTTATTATCCTTTATAATATAGACTAACCATAAATGTTCTAGAATCTATATGATGGTGTAAAATTGTATTTATTGTAGGTTGCAAAATAAAAATTATTTACAGAAAAAAATTGAACTTTTGTTTTAAAATAAATGATTATTATGATAATTGTGATGTTTTACTAATGAAATGAGGCAATGCTGTCATGGTTGAATGACATGATTATGGGAGTAGATTTCAAAGATAAGGAGGAGATGGACTAGGCCAGAAAAGTCAATTTGGTTGCAATCCATTATCTTAAATTCAATCTAGATAACCATTGTGTTAGGGCTAGGCAGGCCCAAGTTTGTCCCCAGGATCTCATGATGGGGGCCCAGAAATTACAGCAATGAGGTTAATATTACATGCTATATATTAAACAATGACAGTTCTTTATTTTTAACCCAAAGAGGGATTAAATTCAATTTCAAAATTTAGTTTTACAATTAAAGGGGCGTTTGGGTGATGTCAAAATTTTGAGATTGTGCTTACTTGAGATACAAAATTATGCTTTTCTTTCCAGATTATTATCACTTATTAATAAACGATTTGATTTAAACAGAACAATCTGATAATTAGTACCAGGTGATGCTTTTCTTTCCACTTGACATCACTTTCAAGCGAATTTATTAAAAGCATCCATTAAATTTTCCATCGCCACCCACACCATATCAGTTTTCCATTTTATGTCAGCGGATCCACCACCTGCTGCCCCAGCGTGGGGCAGAGGAGTCCCACCTGCTAGTATTTTCTGCCCAGCAGGCAAATGCATGTGAACTGGCCCATCCAGTCTGCCTAATGCATCAGGCTGATTTGTCCCTCCAAGGGACTTATTATTACACTTAGCGCAAGTCCACCCAACCTGCCCCCACCCACTTGTTCTACCCCAATCCAATAAATGCTTTTGCCTCTGAGCTGAATATGGGCATCTCTTCCTGTATGCTGACAAAACAATAATTGAGCTGGCAACGTCCACATTTTCACCAGCGAGATTTATTGACTTCCGCCCTTATAAGGGCTATTTTGATATTGGTTTTCCCACTGAAGAAGACGCAGCTGCTGCAGCAACTACGCCTTTAATATATAAAAACGCACCTATTACCATAACCCGTACATGCCTCCCCAGTGACACCACAATGGTGGTGACATTTGCGAACCTTCCTTTGCACCTTCCCTCTAAACACTCTGTGAAGAATTGATGATGGGGCTGTATAATTATGGCACAAACCCCATTCTCCACTTCCTGGTCCCAAGCGGAGCTGAGCAGTTAGTGGCACCACAGGCAATGGCCACCATTACCCCCCCCCACCAGCCAACCATAGCCCAGCACATCCCACCACGTGCCCATATCCCATCTGCACCAGATCACTTCTTTTGGGCTCATATTGACAATGGCCGCACTGTTTGCCCCCTCCGCCATGAGTTGAATTATTCCAAAAAAAACTGTAGCTACAATTCAAAAAATGTGGAATCCGTCAAGCCCACACATGAGGCTACACAAACAGCGTTTGAATGGGGATTTTGGCTGCCCCCACACCCCCAGCTGAACGCTCAAAAATCAACAAAACTTTGCAACCAAAGCTCAAGCTGGCTTAATTTCTCACAATATACCCAATCAGGAGCAGGTTTGAGCCCAAATTCAATCAAACCAATTTCACGCCCCAAAACTTACCCAACCAAAACCACATCCCTCCAAATCAATCATGCTCAACCAAAATCCCTGGGACTTATTGGATGATTAGCTGATTCCGGAGAAGTTGTCCCACCTCCTGACTTTCCATAAAAATTTGGAATCATATCTACCTTCAGATTTCGATGCCCCATTCCCACCCAAGAAATATGTCCCCAAACCCACCGCTACACCATTATTGAGTGACCATCAACTTGCTGAGGCTGCAGTGGCCTCTCCTAAAGCCGCCATCTCCATGAAGCCATGGAACTATCTTTCACTGAATTTAATGAAGGGCTACATTTAATTGATTACCCCGCCAATTTCCCTGAGGTTGCAAAAGTGGAAATTGAATGATTAAGGGAAACTGCCACCTCTGTTATTAAGCAAGTGGTTGCACTGGCAGAAATTTCCCCCACCACGCGCATCATCAGAGCCAATATCACAAAATTCTCCCAGCTTCCCGATGCATGCATACAAGCCAAACACCATGTTGCCAAATTCCTGGAGGCTATGCTCCAGGCCCAGATTGTTACCAAAGAAGTTAACAATTTCTATTTTGCCTTGACCCACATCCTGCGGATGCCCCAACCCTTTGCTCTCAGCTTTGATCCGCCTCTTCATTTGTGAAGATGAAATCAATAATCCACCTGATCCCCCCTCCCCCTCCCCCTCTGCCATGGTGGGATAAACAAATTCACAACTGCTACACCTGGTAGGTTAATTTTCCTATTTGTTTTGGTGTCTTGTCACACATTTAGGGCGTTTGGTTTGTGTGTTCAGTTGTTATTTTTGTATCAGAAATGTCCATCCCCTGGTCAGCTTACCTTGAATAAATTTAAATCAATACCAGGTGATATGATCACGTTTAATAAACAAGGACAGGATTGGACGAATGCAGTAAAGGGTAGTGGACCTGGATCTGCACCGCCAAAGTCACCAAGCGCACAAAAGTCAATGAAAACCAAAATAAAATTAAAAAACCTGAGGTGGTGCACCCACGGATTTTGTGGTTTTTAGTAAAGTACTGCTGTTACATGTAAGTGTCCTACTCTCAACTGCTTTTTCCCAATGTTTATACATGGTAACAATGCCTTTTGGTCACAGAGGCACCAGAAATGTGGGAAAAGTTTGGCAAAGCCCAACTAAAATTACTCCTGCAAGCTGTGTGCATGACAACCCACACTACCGTTGTGGCTGGGTGGACCTTGGGTTTGAGACAGCGGAGGAATCAAACAAAGCTGCAAAGGTCAGAGTAGTGATTGACCTTCCCAACGGTCAACTGTTTGGTATTGACCAATTGTATATGTTGGACAGAACACAAAGATATATTTATAAGTTTTGACTATCTTCTGACAACACTGGCGTGCACAGTAGTCAAACACCATATCCAGAAGGGCTTGGAATCCTCTGGAGAAATTAAGCAATCTGAGTTGCAAAGATTCCAGCTGATGCTGACCCTTAGCATAGGGAAGGCGATTTCAATTATTTTCCCAAACTTGGAGTTAGCAGAGGATCTCACAAATTTCCCCCATATTGCATCCATTATTATTGACGGGAAAAAAATCTTAAATATTTTGTGCAACAGTTGAGATTGCGCCACCCATATGCAATCACTGTCATGCCTTTAGGCACAAGATTAATGCCTGTCCCATAAAAGAAGGCTTAAGAGAAATAGAATTCTGTGAGGAGGAATAAGCAAGGATGACTCAAAGTATGGCAAAATCACTGATATCACACAAGTATTTAACTTGGGAGAATTTAGAAGAGATAAAATTATTACTCAATTTCCCTGGAGAAGCGAAAAATGGCCAAAGAGGCTAAAAAGTTGGTCATGACCAAGGCAAAGGCCTCAGTGGAATCATACATCTTGCTTGAACAGAATTAGGAAGACATGGAAGAACTAGCAACAATGAGCTAATCAAATGCCACAGAAAAAAAGCAACGAATCCAAACAAAGAGGATCTGATGGAATCCAATTTTGGAAGCAAATTTTTCAGCACAGGAGTTTGGCACACCCTAATATTACGAATTACAACCCAAATAGCATAAAAATTATTAAGTGAATGCATCAAACAAAACTGTGCCAATGAGAACACACAAGTGCACTGCAATGATAAATTTAAAGCCAACAAAGGCAAGAAGGGAACAAAACAGCAGTAGTGAAAAGGGAATAATAGACTTCAGTGCTTACTCATCATTATGGTACATGCATTAAGGATGAAAAGGTGAACAAAGAGGGCGAGGAAGTAAGGCGGGTGCCCTGCTAACTGCTTCTGAGGCGCACCAGGCGTCTCAATAGAGATAGGGATGCTGAACATATTGGGACTCAAGGCATTAACATCCTGTTGTAAAAATTGATATGATTGGATGATAAGCCAAATATTCAGTGGATTATATTTCATAAGTTGAGTGAATATATTAAAAGCTAATCATTTGAAAAATTGAGGAAATTCTGAAGAAGCCTCAATGATAGAAAAAAACCCCTAATTTTGTAGTAAAGAGAGAATTACTAAGTAGAAGGATGAAACTGACTAAAGATACTGAGGATTAAGCTTTGAGAGTGAGAATGAGAAAGGTGGTCTTTTGGAAGAAGAAAGAAGGGTTTAGTGGAAGTAGTCCATTATTATATATTAAATAAACTGGTTTCTGGTGGGGCAATAGCTCCTTATTATTAATACTTTATTGTTATTTATTGAGGATCAGCGATCATCATATTGCTTGTACATTGCTCAGTGGGTTTTACCCTGTGCAACCAGTATGGTGAATTCAACCAATATTGCCAAAAGTTAACCCATCATGGGCCAAGAAGTTGAGTCTCCTGTGCAACCCCCCTATGGACATCATGGCGTTGAAGGAAATCCACTGTCCACAGGGAAAGGAGGAGACATGGGAAAACATGCTCCTTCAAACAATATCGCTTAGGTTGCAACACCGTGGGGTGATAATATGTGTGAACCAAATTTTAAATTCAATAATAAAAGTCGTTTTTGGATGGCTTTGTATTATCTGTTACCTTCTCATGGCACTAAGAGGTGCACACAATAGCATCGTGTCTGGACCAAACTGTGCAACGGAGCGTCATGATTTTCAAGAGAGTGTCTGTAATTCTCTTGTTCCCAAAGAGGTGGTGCGGGATGCACAGCCACACCTCCAGGGAACTAGCCATTAGCAAGATTGGAAATAGGGAACTACAGAGGGTGACAGAGCAAATGGGATCTAGGGTGAGTGTTCAACACACTATATAATAGTAAATAACATAGAAACAACAGAACCTGGTTGTTCTAAAAGGAGAATCTATAAACAAGTGGATATTGGGGCTAGGGTGCTTGAATGCCTCGATCTGGAGAAGACCAGGGCGGGCCAAAGTTGCGCCAGATATTGTAGTTAATTTGGATAAAATAAAGCGGCTAACGTTGTTAGACCTCCTAAAGAGGTCCAAGCACAGGTTCTCCCAAGGAACCGTATTCAAAAATGTAAATTTAATGGGGGATTTTATTTAGGAATGTGACCAAAAAGGAAAGTTGGTCTCATAGAAACATTATTAAACTATGGGGTGAATCATTATTCAGGAAAAATGGTGCTAAGCGTAAGTGACCCAATAGGCGCAACCTACCATCAGTCAGGGTATTTTAACTTGAAGTCAACCAAACTTGAGTTATTGATTGCAGGCAAAAGCCAACCCAATTTAGCAATATCAAGAATTGAATGGGTTTCAAACCCCTGTTCACTGAGCAACCAAACTGAACCATTATTATCAGTGATATAGCAGGTACATTTTAACGCCCTTGCTGTAATGCAGGGCTGAGAATTACGCACATCCCCAGAACTAGCCTGGGCATATCTCAACTGAACCCAGCATTGATCCAGGGTATGTCTAAGGTCAGTGAGACTTTCCAACTTAACCTTTAGGCCTCCTGATGACAAGCTTTACCCTTACAGTTGATTCCCTCAATTATTTCATAGAGCCATGACATTACCCTCTTGTTCTATTAAGGCTCACCCCTTTCCTGGGGCTTTTTCCAAGAAAAGTTCTTGTGGACTGGGTCCAACTTCATAGCGGTGATGGTTTGCTTAGACTGATGTCCAGTAGCCAGGGGAAAAAAGCTTGTGGAAAACTTTAATCAGGTCTGGGTATGAGTGCAGTCTCACGCTGGTACCTAACTTTTCTCCGCTGCAATAAATCCCTTCCAAAATACAAGGTACTCAAGCCTTCTTCTTACTTGTTGTGAGATTGCAATCTCCTCCACTTCCCACTCTGGTGCCCCATTCATTAGATAAGCCTCTGGAGTCTCTGGTGGGGGCCCTCAAATAAAAATGTCAGAAAATTAACCAGATGGATTCCTCCAATGATTAATCATTTATATGGGATGAAAATAGGACAATCCTGGCGGAATGTATTATTAACTGAATTTTTTATGGTTAGATGATTGTGTGGTGAGTTGCTCCCCAAATTGGGTTGAGCTGAATCTATGCTGTTGTGAATTTGATATGACTGGACAATAAGCCCAAGGTCATTTTTGGCGAAGTGAATGGAATCCGTCAAGATTCAATATGGTAATGGTAAATTTAGTGCTTCAAATTGAGGCAATATTGGGGTATTGGGAAATCGCCTCAAATTAGGCGATTGTGAAATTAACGAATGAAGAATTGACAGAGCCAATAAGATATGGCGAATTAAATTACTAAGTCATATGAGCTGTAGCATCTGAAGTCACTAAAATATAGGCGAGATGAGATTATCAAGGAGGGTTGTTGTTAAGAAGGATAGAGTAAAGCGGAACAAAAGAATCCGCGGTATTAAAGTACATTTAATAAAAGAGGTTGTGGGAGCAAGTGCTCCATATGTATTTAAAGTTATTCTGTTGTTTCAAGGGCAGCAATCATCATATCATTGGTCCCTATTGCTCACTGGGTTAACCCTGTGTAAAAATCTGCCAGCATATTTTTTGAATACTGCCAAAATTACAACATTGGTGCTCACTACAGGGGTCCCATTGGACAATCACAAAGCCAACAACCTTCCTCAGTCACTGGCCATGTTCAAACAGGCTTACTCTGGCAAGGAGTCTTTTTGAGACGCCATAACCATTGAATATGCAGAACTCAAGCTTGCCTTGGACGCTGTGCTCCAGTGGAAAAAGGAGTTTCTTCAGGAGGTTTGTATTGATAAGCTGCCTCCATTTGATCGCAATGGAAACATCTATGGATTTTTAAGCAATTTAAGTTTGCAGTGGAAGGAGCTTCAGATCAGGATAAAGCCAAATTATTAAATCCACTTTGAATGTTGACAGCAATGACCAAGTTGTTTGCTATCTTCCCACCAGTTCCGCTACCTATCAAAAAGCGAAAGATATTGTGTTGTGGTTATTTGGAGGGACTATGAAATTGTACAGCGGAAGGTGGAATTCTTAACAATTGGGTTTCAGCATAATGAGACCCTCACCGCATTTGCTGATCACTTTATGAGGGAAGCTCATGTGTTAATTGGGGCAGGAACTTTAACTGAATCAGATGTATGCATAGCGTTGACCTCCGCTGTGAAACCATACAGTGAGCTTTTCAATACCATGGTTCCATATTTAGAAGTTGGTATCCCTTTGCTTAAACTTGTTCAAATCTTGCGCCAATTATCTGCTAACTTCCCTTCGCCCAACATAAAGTGGAACCATACTCTTCTCCACTGCTGGACCCTCTTATTTGAGGAAGCCATCTCTTCCAGTTTAGCGTCTGTATGGTAACCACCAGCATTATTATCAGCACACGCCTCATTTTGAATGGAGTTGCCATCAGCAGTTTAACTATCAAGAAGGGTCTATCTACAATTCTCGACCCCAGCCTAACTTTGAATGGGCCATTTCACAACAATCATAGACGCAGATCTTACAGGATCAATTGTTTCTTGTGTGGTCGTTCTGAGCACTTGGCCAGAAGTTGTTTTCATCTTCAGGGTTATTCCCTCCAGCAGGGACAGTACAATCAGGGAAAAGTCATAGCAGAGTAGAGATGGGACTATCTACTTCCGCTAATTTAACTCAACATGTCCCACCTGAACCTATACCTGTACACTCAGTGGAAGCTCTCTTGGCTGATGTGTCAGTCTTATATCAGCAGCCGGTTGGAGGGGTGAATATTTTGACACAAGTGCAGTCTGCAGCTATGGCGGAAGAGGGGTCCCAGTTGCAGGTTTAGCAGTATGCTTTCCAGATGTTTGACCAAGTTTCACCTGAAAAGTTGACCCCCTCCTCTGGATGCCCCTTTCTGCAAGAAGTAAGCGTCACTCGTCCAGTCAACACTATTATCACACAATACCCCAGTATTGGTGAGGGTTGTGGATTTTCTTTTAACAGAGATGCCATAAATGTCTATTTTAAAAACAGTCAAGATGCATCTTACTCCGAATGTACTTACTGTAACCTGGTTGTAGCTAAAACCCGTGTCCATACCATCATATATACAAGTTCCCCCTGTCAATATAGTCTCCACCAAGTTGGTGGCCAAATTTCAAAAAATTTTGGGGTTGTTTGGGGGGGGGTTTTTTTTTTTTGCCCCTTAACGATTTTTTAGTGCCACTGAGAAAAAAACTCCCCCTTTTATTTTTAAAGCTATATTGGGGGAATTCCCCCTAGCAAAAACCGGATCATTTGGCAAACCCCTAAGGGGTTTAAAATTGGGGCCTCTGACCCAATATTTCAAAAGTTGGGGCTATTTAAAAAAGCCCCAAGGCCAAGAAGGGGCCCAAACAGAGATCATAATGGCAGGTAAAAT
>JAKSZP010019494.1:0-10753 GCA_022478985.1 Massospora cicadina | reverse complement strand
GGATGTCCCCTTTTTGGGCTGGGCCCCACTAGTACTAAAAAAAGAAAGAATAGGGGTATCTGGCTCTAATAATTCTAGCTTCCTGTGGTGCATATAGTACTCAATCTGAAGTTTAGATTTTTGGTGGTTCAGATCCAGCAATAGTTTTGACAAAGTAAATTATGATGTCCTCATTAGGACTGAATTTCTAAGATATTATGGCGTCAAAGACAATTTTGAAAAACACCTTTACCATTTTGGGACAAACAATACCTTTGAAGTATCGCTAGAAAGGAAAGCTCTTCTAACAAAGAAAAACAAATTTGTATTTTTTTACTTAAAAAGATGACATCACAAAACAATAATTTAGTTGGGAGGAAAATTTTGGGAGCCGTCAACTCAGATAAATGAAAACCAAGGAATACCAATGTGTGTAAAACCTTGACTGTTATTCCACTAGGAACGCAACTAGTAGTTAACATTTGGGATACCTTTAGAAATTCCTGAACAATTGTATTTTGAAATCAAAGCCCATGGAAGACGTCAAGAATGGAACCATAGGCGACTCCAGGGGATACTTATATCAGGTCAAATAGAAATTTGAGTTTACTGACCAATTTAGGTGAAAATCCAACTAAGATGTTAAAGTTTCAAATCATCTCATTTTCTCAATTAAACTAGAAAACTAAAATCAGAGAATTGCACAATTTTGGGACGTTTTTAGAAATGGGATTGCCATAAAAAATTGCCAAAAAATAAAGGTACTAGTGTACAGAGAGCAATTTGCCAAATTATTGGAACATTAGCAGGAGGAAGTACTCCATTTTAAAAATGTTTTGAGTGATATTACCTCAAGATGATCACAACCTAGTATGTTCAAAGATTTATCCTTAATGTCACTACTTTAGAATCCAAACCTCTACAAATGAGTCCAGTCAACATAAAAAACTTTTTAAGCAGTGACTACCAAAGAAATCAATAAGCTGATTAAACATAGGTTCCTCGTGCCTTCCTTAGGTCTTGAGCTAGTCCAATCCTGATAGTATAGAAAAGTAAGAGTCTAGTTGAATGATGATCAACTATAGCTGACTAAACAAGACAACTAAGAAGGATTCTTATCCATTTCCAAAGATAGAAAAAGCATTAGATTATTTAAGCAAAGCAAAATTCTTCTTGGCTATGGATGTGATCATAGAAATTGGCAGATAGAAATGCCATTTGATATCAGGAGAAGTATGCTATATAAATCGCATAGGATTTACACCAGATGACTAGAATGTCAAAAGGGCTGTGAAACGCGCCAGCTACATTTCAACTGATGATGTATTCCATCTTAAATGACTTAAAGTTTTCCCGTGTTCTATTAAATCTGGAAACATTATTGTTTTTAGTCAGACGTTCATGTATCGTCTCAACCTTTAAAAAAAGAAGAGTTCAAACGCCTGGTGGCAGCTAATCTGAAGATAAGATGAGGAAATGCCATATAAGAAGAGGCTTAATACCTGTTAGTTGTGATAAAAATTTAATTGATTACAACCACAACTGCTGAAAACAATGGTTTTAGAACAAATGTCTATCCCAAAGAGTGTTTAAGATATCCAAATATTTTTTAAGGATTGTTGGCTATTATTGGAAATTCAGTAAATACTTTTTAAGGATTGCTGAACTTGTATTTCCAATTATTGAAGGATCTAAAAAGGGATTCATATAGGATGAAGAGGCATAAAACGCATTTGATGAGCTACAGAAATACCTAGTGTATAGTCCCTCTTTAAAGTATCCATAGTTCAACTTTCACTTGTGATTCAGTAAAATGCTATACTCACAGTGAATTGCGCCTTAGTAAGCTATGTTAGTGATTCTAGGAATGAGCTTACAATGACAAATCTGAGTTGGACACTATAGCCAGCTGAAAAAATACACTTCAATAAATAGCAAATTTCTCACAATTTCTAAGTCATAGGCTTGTAACTTCAAGGACCATTGAGCTAATCATTGATTAACATCCTTTAATACACTGGTTGCAAAATCTTAAATAATAAAAAATAATGATTAGCTCAATGGTCTTTGAAGTTACAAGCCTATGACTTAGAAATTGTTCACAGGGCGGGAGAAAACCATCAGAATGCTAATGGATTATAAAGAGTGCCTAACCATAATGTTGTATATCAGCAAATGGACAAACTCTTCCAATGAGTAATCAACAGAATTTAGGATGAAACCCACAAAATTAGGAACGCGTTGAAAAAGCTATGGAAAGTAAGAACTAAAGAACAGATAGTTCTTTAAACTGTAAACGGAGAATGTGTTTATTAAAGCCTATCAGAAAGTTCTTAAAGTTAAGCTTCATACAATGTTGTAGGACATAGTGGGCTTAGAAAAACGCAGGATCACCTGTGACAGTATCAATACTGATGATTATTAAACTACAACGTGGAAGATTACTTATCCTGTTGTGTGGAGTGCAAGCTCCAAAAGCCCTTTAAGAATGTGACAAAATTAGCAAGTGCTCCCTGAGTTCACCTGGCACACAGTGTCAATTGATGTGATGGGGCCACTATGTTAGTACTGGGGGAGTAAATACATGATTTTTGGAATAGACATCTGACCAGATGGGTCAAAACCAAAGCCTTGAGTTCTGTAGATGCTACCAGTACCGCAAATTTATCCTGTGCCAAGCAGGTTATTGGCATGTATGCCTGCAAGTATTTCTTACCAATAAAAGAACCTTTTTTACCTCCTACTGATACTCAGAAAAACAATCTAATGGGAATCAGGGGTTTTATTCATTATACTATGACCAAAAAAGAACAGAGTAGTAAAGGGTAAATGGTACCCTAACAGTAACCTTTGGGAAAACGGCTTTAAGTAAAACATCCACTTAAGCATCTAACTTGAACTTTACATCTTTTGCTAATAACATCAGCCATCCTATGGCTACTAGTATGACTGCGTCTGAGCTTTTTTGGACAAAAAGCTGCACTATCACCAATTGTATACCTAGAACTTGAATTAACCATGAGAGTGAGTCCTGAACAATATTTAACCCAACTGACTACTATGATTATATTGCAATCTCAAGCATTTGATATGATGCTGAAGAGAAGAATTTAAGAAAGAAAAAGAAGAACAAATCTGACCAGTTTTCAAATAGAATATTGGCGATGGGTAAACTAATGTGATATGAATTTATTTGTTCAACAAAATAAATTGACGCCCTATAGCAGGACATTTTAAAATTATTGACAAGTTATCAACTGATTCCTATACAAAAAATCTCCTATTGGAATATTGTGGATAAGGTCCAGCACAAATATTTAAAGTATAGTATTGAAGAAAAAGAAAATATTGGTTTCCTATATTACTTTAGTACAAACTGATACTTTTCTTTCTCGTTGCAATCACTTTTGCAAACTATTCAATTCAAGTCTGAAGCTAGTTTGATAATCTCACAGAGGAGATTAATCTGCGCCCATGTCAGGGAGCCGTTGGGCAAGTAAGGTAAGAGGAGCAGGTGGAAGGCCCGCGGCCTCCAACGTTCAAAAACGCCCCCAGAGAAACTGGCGGAATAGACAAAAATTTTAAAAAACTGGTGGTCACTATTTCCCCGGAAATAATCGCATGGC
This sequence comes from Massospora cicadina, assembly GCA_022478985.1. Lineage (NCBI taxonomy): Eukaryota > Fungi > Entomophthoromycota > Entomophthoromycetes > Entomophthorales > Entomophthoraceae > Massospora > Massospora cicadina. The sequence continues at coordinate 7,148 of JAKSZP010019494.1, read as the reverse complement.
AAGTATGATGCAACCAGTACATCAACACGCCGCACTCCCAGCCACTTTCATCAGTGGAATACGGAGTCCGCGTGTTTCTAGACATCCAACAAATGGCTTTATGGGAAAAATTTTGTGAAGATGTGCACACCTTTTTCCCAACTGCAGTGTACATTGCACCTCACTCCATGTCACACAGTTGCCTGGACCTAGGTTTCAAAAACAAAGAGGCAGCAGATGAGGCTGCTGCAGTGCGAGTAGTGGTCAACCTCCCCAAAGGGCAATGTGTCATCAAAACCAAACGCACCAGATGGACGAAATCAAACCAAATTTTCCTCACGTATGACTTTTTGCCTGCTACGGTAAAACGTGACATTTTTGGAACAACACCTGAAAGATGGTCTCACTGTATATGTCGAAATACAATCTTTTGAAATGCAATGCTTCACGCTGATGCCACACCTGTGAACTGGCAAAGCCATCATAGTTCTGACCCCAACTGAGGAGATCGCAAAGGACCTAACCCAGATCCTGCACTCCACTTTTATTAATATTGAAGGGCATACCACCCACCCATTCCAGGTGACCGTGGACAATGCGCCCCCCATCTGTACCCACTGTGATGCGTTCAGCCATAAGGCGCACACATGCCCCACCAAGGAGGGCGTCACATTCCAAGAGCACCCCTCAGTGGCCATGGCCAGTGGAGAGGCGCACTACAAACCAACTGTAAGCATCAAAGAGGCTTTCCCGTGGGGAGCACAAGGCTGCTACCTACTGGTAAAGCCCATCTCCCCACAAGAACAGAAGAAGGCCAAGCAGGCCCACAGGGCAGCGGCCAAGGAAGCGGCTAAAGCCACCACTGCTATCCCATACTCCCAACGCCAGGAGGACACTGAAACCTTCGTGGTGGAAGCAACTTGGGAATCTATCAACCAATCAGATTGGGAAGCCCATGCCAATTGGGCCACTCAATCTGAGGATCCGATGGGGGACTCAATCTCACCAAATTATTGCACCCAAGCTCCAGTTGAAACCGACTTGGGGCCCATCACAACTGAAAATTTTTTTTGACCTGCTCAATGGTGCACCAAACTCATCCGCACTGCAAAAAATTTGTCTGACGTTGGGGAAACAAAAAGTGAAGGCTAAAGCCAACGAAACTCTTTATGCAAAAATTAACAAAAATCCTGATAGTGTTGCTGCTAACACCCATGCTGCCGTGAAGGCCCGTGGGGATCTAGAGGAGGCTAGTGGGCCCAGGTGCCCACCCCCTTGCACCTAAGGTGCGATGGGGGAAACCTTCACTTTAGGGACTTTGAATATCGCCGGACTCAAGGCCTTGCCGTCCTGGGCTAGGAAACTGAGTTTTTTACAACAAAATTTACCTGTGGATATCCTGGCCATCCAGGAGTCCCACTGTCCATAAGGTTCCGAGGAGGCTTGAAAACCATGCTCCTACCATCCCTATCCTTTTGGTCAGAGCACTGTGGGGTGCTAGTTTAGAGAAACAATCTCTTCAAATTTTTATCATCAGAAACATTTCTTAATGGCCAAGTTCTCAGGTCACTTTCTCATGGGCTGACGTAGCACTTGCAATTGTCAATATCTATGCCGCAAATGGTGCACGCGAGCATCAGGAATTTTTCTCATTGGTCAAATCCCTTCCACTACTCACAGACCCTTTTGTAGTCGGCAACATGAACTGTTGGCTAAATACACCAATGGACCGGTGGCCTTCCTCACCCCACGCCCCCCAGGGTCATGTAGAACTGCGCGTTCTAAAGGCCACTCTTGGGTTAATGGATATGCTGCCACGACACGCCCCACTGCTCAAAAACATGACATGCCCCCATGTCCACAACGGCCAATTAAGGTCCATGACCCGCATCGACCTTATCCTAATGCTGGCAAAATTCCAACCCCACATCTCCCACTTCAAAACAACAAAAATGGAATTCTCTGACCACCAACTGGTCTTAATAACCTACCATCTACCCACCACAGTGGCCAGGGCCCCACATTGGTGCAAGCTCCACCCCCTCACAAACTTGTGTTGCCAATTTTTTCCACTTGGGTGGAAGAAGCAACTTTGGCAAAAGAGTTTGTAACACCATTTTGCGTGGACCCCATCTCCACATGGGCAACCTTCAAAGAGGATACCATCTGCCACTCTCCCCACCTCTCCTCCAGATGCTCACAAGCCTCATTGGCAATCATTTCACGTGCTCTGGCAGAATTAGCACACCTGGAGTCCAGTATCCCCGCTACAGGATACAGCCCTGCATGGGGCCAGAAGTGGGCAGAGGCAGCCGCTTACCTCAACATGCTCGAAAGGCAATGCAAACATTGGGTTTGTGTTCAATACAGGGCCAAATGCATCACAAAGGGTGACAAGTGCACCGCATATTTTTTTAAAAAAAATTTTGCACCACGCCAGAGCGTGGCCTGCACACAGGTGTGAAGATCAGATGATTTTATCTTGGATACGCCAGCTGAAGTGGCAATTGAAACACAAATGTATTACTCTGAGTTATACTGATCTGATCCAATTCAGCTGGCCAAAGTAGCAGAAATTCTCGACCAAGCCCACATCTGCACCATTTCTCAATACCCAAAAATAATGAATTTAATTACTCTGAACGAATTATGGACAGCCATCCATGGTGCACCTAACCAGAAATGCCCAGGCCCAGATGGCATCCCATATGAATTCTACAAAAAATACTTCAAATATATATCCCCACTGCTGCTCGCTTCACTTAACCAGAGCCTGTTGGATATGCAAATCCTACCAAGAGGACATGAGGCCTTTACTGTCACACTTTTCAAGAAAGAGGATAAGCTAGACTTAGCCAACTGGCGCCCCATTTCTTTAACCAACATGGATACAAAAATTTTAACAAAAATCATGGCTAACCGTTTAGGGATTATAGCATCTGCCACCATCTCCCCAGAGCAATTCAGCTTCATACCCAGAAGGTCGATTTGGGATAACGTGCACTCTGTGGCTAATGCATGTCAGTCCACAGCCTCTGGGGCACTTGCATTCTTGGACCAACAGAAAGCATATGATAGAGTAAACTGGGAATACCTCAGGGCCTGCCTCCATCAATTCTGCTTACCCCCTCGTTTCACCTGGGTGATGCTGCTCACGGAATCTTCAACAATGGCAGTATGTGGCCCTGGCTTCCTAATGGAAGTAGTCCGCCCTCAAAGGGGCTTACGACAAGGGGACCCCCTCAGCCCACTCTTATACAACTCCAGCCTTGACCCACTACTGCGAAATGTGAATGCCCAACTCACTGGGGTCCATGTGCCAGGCCAAGCCCCAGTCAAGATGATGGCATTCACAGATGATTGTGTGGTTGGGATGTCTAATAATCAAGATGCACGCGCACTTGAAGCTCTCATCCAGGAGTATTCCCGGGTAAGTAACGTGGCACTGAACGCTTCCAAAACCGAAATCATCCTCCTTGGTCGGTCTCAGAACTGCTGGGCCCCAGCAATTAGTTCCCAACCCGGCCCATCTGCTCGCCCACATCCTAGCCCTACCAGCTCAACACACACCGCCCCACCGGTGATCCCCTTTGTGCCACGCCCTACCATAGGACTGGTACGCCATCTGGGCGTGTGGATGGAGGCAGGCGGATATGCGTCAGCATTAATGGAGAGACATATTCTTGACAACGTGACGAAGCGAATCGCCTCTCTCAGAGCCCACCCTACTTCCCTTACTGGCAGGGTTGTATTAGCCAACTCTATTCTCCTCTCCAAAGTCTGGTTTGGAGCCCACGCCATCCCCTTCTCCCCAAGCTTCTTCAAATCCTTGTATGCCCTGCTGCAAGGATGGCTTTGGTCAGGCCGCCCTCCACCAGTACGGCTAGAGGTCATGTTTGGCCCTCATCATCATGGTGGCATGGGTCTGCTTGACTTCAGAGCCCATGCTGCCAAGATCTTGGGTACCTGGATAGCGGCTGTCACCGCCCCTACGCTCCCCTCCCAACACTGGTCCCATGCGGCCCGCTCCAACTTCTCCTGAGCCTTGGGCCTCAACAACCCATCGAACCCCCACTCCCTGATGAAATACCTTGCTTCACACCCATCGGCCACAGGCCCTCACGGGACTAAAACCCACTACAAACGAATCCTCCTCTCCATGCGGAGTGCTGAGTGGAGAATTCATATTAGTGGACATACAACCTGAAGAGGCCGCCCCTCACCTCAGTTCAAACAAGAGGTACAGGGGCTACCCATCCATGATGGCGTGATCCCTACACGGCCCCATGTCCTATCCAGGGTGGACTACCTGGACATGATGGAAGTCCTTTACTCCATTGAGACCCAAAAAACTATCTGGAAATATGCACACCATCCTCTGTTGCAGCCTCAAGTCCGCTCCCATGTGTGGCGCTGCCTGAGGCGGGTGTATCGTACAGCTGGGCGCTCTAACGCTTTACACTCATCCTGTGTCGTGTATGGCCAGTATGAACGCTGTTCCACCGCCTGGAGAAGTGCCCTACCTCTAAAGTGATATGGCGCGAAGTTCAACATCTGCTGGGCCAGGATCAAACGCATCCCTCTAGTCTGTCAAGAGATATGTTTGCTCTATCATTGGCCTCCTCCCTTCCACCCACCCTCCATGCTTTGGTGGTTGCAATCGCCATATGGAACATCCACACGATTTTTTAGATGCCATCGCAGGCTCCACCCCCACCCTCCCAGAAGCTGTTTACAGATTCCGGTCTCAGTTGGTGGACCACTTTCAAGCGTGGATGTTTGGATACCTCCCACCGCGTCGCTGACAGCTGGTCTCCTCCTGGTTCCCAGTCTGGTTCATCAAATCAGACCCCTTCCTCCACACATGTTTAATTGTGGCTACGGCCCCTTCACACGTTCCCTCCCCCTCCCCATAAGTGGCGTTCCCGCTGGCAACAAGAGATAGCATCGAATCTCTGGGGGTGCCTTCCCTGGTACTAAGTTTTGTCTCTTCTGAGTCATATTCAGAAGTATCCATTCCATGGTCAGCCTTCCTCGCAATAAATTTAAAAAGAAAAAGAAAATATTTTAGGATATATGTATGTTAAATTTTTAGCATGTAGTGCAAGCTAAAATGACTTAACAAGGAAATTGAGGATCTATACTCGCTTTTCTAATGAAACTCCTGCTTGTAATTGGGAAGTAGATTCTCTGATAATCCTTGATAATAGCCAAGTAACTCTGGTATGCTTGCCGTTCTTAAGTCTACTGGCAACGACAATTATAAGATCTTTAGTACAAAATTACAAAATATTTCCTTTATAATTGGGAGTACTTCTCCAAAAGGTAAACTGAGTAATTCTCTTCAGGAAATTATAAGCGCATGCAAATACCTAATATAGATATAAAGGCAGCTGATATGAATATCAGATAGATGACAGATGGACAATAAAAATTAATTAACTAAAGTACAGTAGTTATTAATGATCAATAGATAAATGATGTTTTATTAATCAGCAAGGCGCCAGTATTATATACCTCTCAGGCATCTCCTGGCCAAACTCATCTATTAAATGAGTTCATACATGTTATGCCAATCCTCTGTTGGTCATGGCAATAATCATGAAATACACCAAGTCAATTTGGCCTATGAATCGACTAAAATAAAAATCGTTTTAGCCAATTGAAGGCAATTTTACTCTCATAATCAGGACAATTTTGTTGTGAACTCAACACCAAAATATTCCCAATTAAAGATATGTCATAATTTGATAAATAAAAATAAGTGAGGATAATAGTATATATGAACAATAAAGATGATGCAACCCTAATTGGGATATCAGCAGGCCTTTCATAGCACTAAGTATGCCCTTAATTGGGACATCTATGTTTAAGTGCTTATAAATTGATTTTATTCATCAAACCTAAATCCCGCCTTAGGGTATTAATATTAGCGCATTAATTTAGGAGGTGGAAATTAGTTAATGCAATGAAACCACTTTGCACCCAAGTGTACCCATAATTGACCATAATATAATTATATCATAACTATTGTTAGCTATGATAATAAGGTTACTTAGATGCAATCAAAGCGGTTATGGGGTGAATCTGATTTATCAGATTATGCAGATAAATTGGGAAGGATCAAAGGATCCATCAATGGGAGTAATTAATTAGCATTGATGGTTTTCTCAAAGGGTTTATTTTCAATTCAACCATCAAAATCTAACATTTCCCCACTTGACTGGAATATAAACCCTTGGTTTATTCAAATTCATTTTCAATGTCTGAAAACAGCTCTTCCTCCGCCTACCACAATTTCGTCACTTCACTTGAACCTGAACAACGGCATCATGCAATCAATTAGATAGAACTATGCATATGCATATGTTTGTGGATTCTCACCAAGTATCTCAGTTGGGTCACCTCATTCCTGTGATAACTGTCATGACATCAACTCAGCCCAAGATCATTTTCAAAGAAGAGCTTATTCCAGTTGTTGATCCTACTCAAGGATCAGTAGGGTACGAACTTCATTCTCATTCATCAACAATTGTTCCATCAGACACTTTTGGGCGTTCTTTTGATCACAGAGAGCCAACCTTTTTGCTTAGATTAATATATTAGTATGGCGATCTTCTGGAGGAGATTATCCTGCACTCAGCCATTTTCTAATGGCTCAAACTTATAATGCGGTGTTAGGTTTATCCAACTATTCTCATTGGGGTCAACAACTTAATGAAATGAGGCCAAATATGAGTGGCTTTATAAACCCCATTCAACTTTTGCTTGCCAAGGATCACGCCATATGACCTCAAGTCTTTGTTCAGGTTGATGGATTTGTGAAGGAGGTCCTTAGCTCCTGGTCCATGCTGCTTAAAAAACAGCCCAATTTCACTTCCTCCTTGGGCCTAAACACTCATGATGTTCATGATGTTTGCTTCCACTTGGCTGTTTGGGCAGCTTTTGCATTGCTAATTGGGAGAGGTCCAACCACATCTATGGATATAGTGTGCCAAGCGAATTTGGGCTGAATAAGCTGGCATGAGGTAGCTTTTTGAAAGGGGTTTCCCTTGGCACTCTTGGTAACAACTCAAAGTTTCATGGATGTCAAAATGCATCGATTCCCAAAATTTTTTTGATTGAGCTGCTCCCTTGTTTTCTTGAAGCCTATATGTCTGGTGGCCTTA
>JAKSZP010019493.1:0-10804 GCA_022478985.1 Massospora cicadina | reverse complement strand
CTAGTCAAATGGGATACAAGTCTGGTATCTTAAGTTGTTGAGATTAACATAATCTACACATGGGCATAGGGTACTATCAGCCTTCTCCACAAAGAGAAGTTGGGAGTATACTTGGGAGGTACGCTGAAAAATCGCTCTTTTGGCTAATTGCTCCTTAGCCCACACATCTAATGCCGCTTCCTCCTGTACACTCAATGGATAAATCGAGGAAAATATATTATCCATATCAACGGTGAGCTTGAACTTGAAATTAAACTCTGAATTAGCTTGTATTACATTGGCTAAAGCCACATCAAACGAAGAGTTCAGACCCTCCAAACAGGAAGATAAGGGTACCTTCAGAGAGGGCTTTTGCGGTGGAGCAAGATTAATTGTATGGATATTGGGCCAGTGGGAAAGATCGCCCTGTAATTACCCTCAGACAAAGGGACAACTAATATATGACCAATATTCAAACTTAAGAACAAGGTGTTGTCTTTCAAGTTGGCTCTGACGTCAAACTTTCACCACCAACTCTACACCCAATATAATGAGGTACAAGATGTATTTGATAGCTTGGAAGCGGTCAGTCAAAAGATACTTTCCCACTAGATAATCCACTACCCCTAGAACCTTCAGGGTGGGAATATCTTGAGAAGCACCTCCCCTAATCATACCACCTGGAAACTAACTCAGCTCAAGGTAGTTGGCTAGGTCTATATTAATGAATTTTTAAGAGGCTCCTGTAATAACCAAAATAGTTGAGCTGATTTTCCCATAAAGGAGATGAAAGAATAGCAGTCAACAAAAAATATCCAGTATGGTCTTTAATAAAAGCAGACAACTCCAACCCTTCTCCATAAAAATCTTCTTCAGATATAAGTATGCCTCCAGGGTATGTTTCCGCATCATAGAATTGAGAGGGAAAGTTGGCCACTCTTACTACTGATGTCACATACCCCACCATATCTTCAATCAAATAAACATTTTTGTATTAAAAAGTAACTCCTTTCCCACTGCCTGTGTTCTGAAGATCATGGTTGGGGTCAAGCGCGGGTTCTTTGGGGTGATTTGGTATAATGCAATGGGTTCCATATTAGAGCCATAAGAGAAAATATTTGGCTCGTTTTCAAATAAGGTAACAGTGTTATAAAACGCGCTTTGGGTTGTGAACAACCTCATACCCATTTTTGGTGACAGGTTTTGCATTGTTATAAAGGACATCACCACCAGGCCCTTTGTCGTTAATTCTTCCTGAGCTGTCCATATTTTGTGCCAACAAAAAATCATTTTAGTATTGGTTAAATCAATTTCAGGGGTAAGTCAGGAAATCACGGCCCTCAGATTTCAAAATGTCTTAATCCACCAGGTACAAGCAAGAAGGGTGTGTGCTTACCAGTTGGAGGTAGCAAGAATAATACTAAGATTCTCCAACCATTGGAAAAATGCAAGAAATGGTGGTGAGCCCTACTGCAGCCATGACCAACAGCTGGCGCACCCAATTCACCCTTCACAAAAGTCCAACATAGATAATTCTAGTGAATGTAAGAATAGGTTGATCATCTAATGTCAGGAGAGTGTCTATAACTCTCATTTCCAGCAAGGTGGTGCTTGGTGCACAGCCACACCAACAGGAAACTAATCGTCAGTATTAGATTGATCATAGCCCTGCAGAGGGTGCTGGAGCTAAAGTAATACAGGAAAAGGGTGTACAACGTGTTATATTACTAGATAGCAGAAAAATGAAAAGACTTGGGTGAACACAAAGGGGAGTCCATCTCCAAGCGGTAATCTGGGCTTGAGTGCTTGGGTGCCTCGTTCTCAAGGGGACCAGGGCGGCCTAAAGGTGCACCAGATGCAGTAGTTATTTTTGTGCAAATAAAATGACTGATGTTGTTTGAGACCTACCCAAAGAGGTCTGCGCACAGGTTCGCCCAAGTTAACATATTAAAAGCGTAAACTAACTGGCTTTTATTAATAAGGAAGATGATAAACGAGGAAGTTGATCTCAAGAAACATAATTTAAACAAGGGGAGGAGAGTTGTCAATTTGGAAAAGCGGTTCCAAGCTTAAATGAACCAATTGGCGCACCATCCATTGGCCAGGATACTGTAGCTCAATATTAAATGAACCTGAGTGATTGATTGCAAGCTGATACATCCCAATTTGGAAATGTTGAAAAGTGAACAGGATTCAAACCTCCATTCTCCAAGCAACCAAACCAAATAGTCGTAGTTAAGAAGATAGATAGCCCATTTAACGCCATTGCTATGACACATGGCTGGGCATCACGCACTTCACCTGGACCAACATAAGCATATCTGTCCTGCACCCAGCGTTGGACAATGGTGTGCTTTAAGTCAGGGAGGTCCTGCATCTTGACCTATTTGGAATCCTAGCATTCAACATTGTCTTGGAAGTTGGTTTCCTCAATGAATTCATGTAAATGTAACAATATGGAACAAAATGAAATTATCAATGCAGATGGTATGTTAACCAGTCATGTAGTCCTGCACAAAACTTATGGTATTTTATTTGTATGAGGATGGCTGACCAGGGGACAGACACATCCGATATGTAGGAGAAAAGAAGAGGCGGAGAAAACAGAAGCGGGAAAAGAGAGCAAAGCAATTCAAGATAACTCAGAATACGACATGGCACACTTTGGTGTGGCTGGGGCCACGGGTGGTGGGTTACTAGACCTTGGGTGGTATGGCGACCCTGGCTAGTAGGGTGTACCACCTATGGAGACTGTGAGGTTTTCAGTGTCATATTGGAGGAACCAGATTGGAATCCATGTTCCCATCCGTTTCTTCCATTTGTGTTGGAGTGAGCCGAACAGCCAGGCTTGGAAGTGGTCAGCCAAATGGTTGTGGAACCTGACGATGGTTTGGTTAAGGTTGTGGAAGACCCCATTGAATGCGTCGAGGGTAATTGTGTGAATAGACCATATTGCAATGCACACAATTAGGGCCCTCAGTGTCTGGGGGATAGGTGAGGTCATGTTGAGTGCCATGATATTTGGGACAGTCGGAATTTGGTTGTGGGTGGTTGTTGAAACAAGTGCATCACGTTGGCCCAGATATGCGCAGATGGCGGGCATTCTTCTAGGTGGTGTGTTAGTGTGTTGGGTCCGCCACAGATGGCGCATGTCTTGAACATTGAGAACGTATGGTCAGCTGTTCTGTATGTGCGGCGCATGTATCGCCACATTGTAGAGCACACTTGTGGGGATAGGAGGGGACTGGTGACGATGTTCCACACCTGTTTTTGGGTTTGTAGATCATATGGGATGTCTTGGTGGTCCAGGTAGTCGATCCTGGACAGAGGGAAGGATGGTAATGGGTTGGGCGCATTAGATACTGTTTGTCCTCTGTGGAGTTGCACATATCCAGTTTGAGGGTGGGTGTCTTCAGATTGCTGTGCATATGCGAAACTCCAATTTCCTTGTCTTAGGTTGTATAGGATACGTTTGAAATATCGGTTGGTGTTATGTGGTCCAGTGGCATTTGGGTGTGTTACAAGGTACTTCATCAGGGTCTTCGGGTTGGAAGGGACCTCAGATGTAGTGCCCTTGCAAAATTTGTTTGGGCTGCCTTAGCCCAGTGGAAGTATGGTGGGTTGGGTGACGTCGTGGAGGCTATCCATGAGCCTAGTATTTGCGTTGCTCTTTCCATGAAGTTGAGCAGCCCCATCCCTCCTTTCTTCCGTGGGCCGTACATGGTCTCCAGCCTGATAGGTGCACAGTATCCCGACCATAGCCAGTTCTGCAGGAGCTTGTAGACTGTGTCAGTGAAGTTGGCGGAGAAAGGGATCGCATGGGCAGCAAACCATAGCTTTGATAGGATCAAGGAGTTGGCTAATACAACTCTTCCAGTTAGGCTGTCTTTAACCTTCGCATACATGTCATTAATTTGTGATGTTGTCCAATATGTTGGTTTCTATGGTGTCAAGAGCATACCCACCAGCTTCTAGCCATATGCCCAGATGACGGACTGGGTCAGTGGCGGGGTGGGGTGCAAAGGGTAAGCACAGTGGTTTTATTGGCTTGGGTCTTTGTTGTGTGGTTGGTTGGTTTCTGTGGTGGTGTGGGGGTGGGGCCCAGTTTGAGCTGAATTTGCCCATTACAATTACCTCTGTTTTCTGTCTGTTCAGCATGGCATTACTCACTGATTCATATTGGTGAATGATGCGCTCAATCATCCTGGCATCCCTATTGCCTGAGACTCCAACGACGCAGTCATCAGCAAAAGCGAGCATTTTGGTTGGTGGTTGTCCCTCCAACCTGATTCCGGTGAGCTTTGAGTTTGCAATGCAGAGAAGAGGGTTAAGGGTGAAGTTGTATAATAGGGGGCTAAGTGGGTCACCTTGTTTGAGGCCTCTTTGGGGGGTGATGGTGTCGGTTAGGAAGCCTGGGCCTCTGATTGCAAACTTGGCTGAGCGCGTTAGGAGGAGCGCCCAGTTTATGGAGCGGAGTGTTAGGTTGAAGGCCTTCAGACATTGTTATAGGTATCCCCAGTGTACTTGATCATATGCTTTCTTTTGGTCCAGGAAAGCAAGGGCGCCTGTGGGGTTAGCTTGGCAGATATTGGCAATTGTATGGATGTTATCTCAAATTGAACGGTTTGGGATGAATCCAAATTGATGGTGTGAGAGGGTTGTCTGGGTGATGTAACCCAAACGTTTGGCTAAAATTTTTGTTAGTATTTTTGTATCAGTATTGGTGAGAGCAATTGGGCGCCAGTTGTTCAGATCTGCTTGGTCTCCTTTTTTGAAAAGTGTGACCACGTATGCATCTTGGCCACCAGGTAGAAGGGATGTGTCTTCTAGGCATCTGTTCATAGTTGCTAGTAGTATTGGTGCGATATGTTTAAAGTATTTTTTGAAAAAAACATATGAGAGGCCATCAGGCCCAGGGCACTTGTTGCGTGGGGTTGATCTTATTACCTCCCATAGTTCTTCTTTTGTTATGGGTGCTGCCAGGTCTGGTTGGCCAGCTATGGTATTGATATTGGCAGATGATAAAAATTTTTCAATTTTGTTAGGTGATGCAAAATCCGCCGTGTACAGGTCAGTTTAAAATCGGTGTAATTCAGCTGATATTTCCGATGTTGTGGATGCCATTGTGTCATCCATTTGGTGGACCTGTGTGCAGGTCGCCGACTTTGAAATCAGTTTAAATTGGTGGAAAAATTGGGTTGTGTGAGTTTCTCCGGATAAAATGTATTTTAATTTATAGCATATTTCAGTGTAATGCTGGTGTTTTCTAAATAGGGAGTTTACCTATGTTGATAGTTGAAACCACAGGCGGCCCCATTGGGGGGTGTATCCCTCACTAGGTGTATTATTCTCTATGTGTTGAAGCTGTCTGATAGCCTTGTTGATTGTCACAGACATTGCGGCTGTTTTTCTGGAATTTAGGTGGCAAGCTTTCTTAGTTGCATGAGCCTTGAAAGTTTCATATTCAGCGATACAATTTCCATCAGGTAATTGTCTTTCTTGCCATGTTGTTAGCACCATCTCGATCCAGAGTTTAAGTTCCGGAAGGTGGATGGTGCTTGGGTGAACTCTGTGCCAGGTGGGCGGTTTTTTGTATATTTCTGAGGATGATAACATTATTGAGACCATTTGATGGTCAGAGAAAGGGATAATTGTTGTTGTAAAGTTTGATACTCGGTGCCAGAAGTCTATAGGGGCGAGCATCAGGTCAATCTGGGTCATTGAAACCAGCTGGTTATTGTTGTGGTGGGGTCTTGTCATGTTGGCCAGGGTGGGGGCTTGTTTGGGGATGGTGTCACATATGCCCAGTGTTGCCTTTAGTATGCGTAGTTCCGTGTGGCCATGGGGTATAGCCCTAGACTTGGGCCAGCGGTCAGTATTAGTGTTTAGCCAGCAGTTGAAATCCCCGCAAAAAAATGTTGCCTCAGGGAATGGGATTGATAGGATATCAGACAGGAATTTTTGGCGGTCATTCGGATTATTTGGGACATATACACACACCACAGCGAAATTTTCTCCATTCCATTTGAGGTCCGCTAGGAGTAGCCGTCCCTCCAGGTGAGATGCTGTGTTTTGGATTTTTACTGGAGGGTTACAGTTTGTTCAAATTACCATCCCACAATGGTATGTCCAAAAGGATTTGGCTGGAAGGAGCATGATTGACCATGACTCCTCCTCCCCCGGTGGACAGTGGGGTTCTTGGATGGCCAAGATATCCATGGGGATATTGCGCAGGAAAGCCATGTTTTTGGCCCAGGACTTGGGGGCCTTGGCTCCTGCGATGTTGAGCGTCCCTATGTTGATTGTGGTAGTCCCCACATCAGGAATGCTGGGGTGACCCACTGAGGTCACCCAGTTCCTTCTCGTGAGTCATACTGTGAGTGTGAGGTCGATTAGCCATATTTTTATCATTGTGTTGATCAGCAATCTTGGAGCTGGCATTATTCGGTTTTTTCTGGCTTGGATTACTCCATATGTTTTGGGTTTGGCATGTGTTGGCTTTTGCCCCATTGGAAAAAAAATTTTTGCGCTTACCTGTGAGTTTGATGGGTAGGAGTTGTGGGTTGAGGTGGTTGGTTCCTGTGCATAGGTGTTCTCACATTGTGATTGGCTGAAGTTGTCTTCCATGTCATCGTTGAACATATATGATTGGTTGGGAGGATTTTCAGTGGTGCAATGTGGATCTACACCCACTTGGTTGATTGTGTTTGATTGGTTGTGTCCAACAGTTTCTTCATTTTGGTTGTTTTGGGTTTTATGTGTTTGATCTGATTGGTTGTTCCGCTGTGCTGCCATGGCATCCACTTGAATCTGTTCTGGGGAAATCGTGGTGCAAGCTTGGGTCTTGGCGGAACTCGCAGCCTGCTTGCAGGCGGTCTGTGCGCGATGTCAGTCCTTGCACGAGATGGGCTCAACCAAGGCGATATCAACTCTTTCACCCCAATAGAAGGCGAAAGTAGAGTCTTTAATTTTCCTAAAAGTTGGGCTTGTTTCATCCATATTGTCTTCGCAGAATTCTTGTGCTTCAATACCACATTTGACGGGGCAGGCATGGTCCTTGTGGCCTATTGCTGAGAAGAATTTGCAAATGGGTGGGGTGTGCTCTGGTGTGATATGGAAGGGGCGGGATATGCTGCCATCGGGGAGGTTGATGGTCGCTTTGCGGGGAATTAGGGTGATGTCCTCAGCCACATCTTGGTCAGGTTCAATAATAGCAATTGCCTTTCCTGTGCACAGGTGGGGCAGGAGGGGAAATTTTTTGAATTCAAATTGTTTGATTACTCCACAGCCTTTGAGGCCCCCACGGAGTTTGTCTCCAAGGACATCATGGTGTATGGTGCTCAGAAGTCAGTCAAATACAATGAAGAGGTCGTTTGCCTCATTCCATTGTATGCACACCGTGCGGATAATTCTGTCTTCATTGTTGGTTTTTATAAAAAATTTAATTTTTGCTGCTTCTGCCACTTCTTCCGCGGACATGAACCTGACGTCCACCCATCCTCTGTGTAAATTTTTGTAATTTACCGGACGGTGTTTGGGAAAGTCACAGAGAAGGCCTCCCCCATTTTTTTCCATGACTCAAGGGAAGTATCACCGACCATGATTCTGAGGCCATGTTTGAGGGAGGATAAGGGTTGAGAGTGTTCAATTTTGGTATATGCGCCCATTTTTTGCAGAAATTGCAAAACTCCGGGTGTGGCGTTGTGCTCACCCTTTTTGGTGGGTGGGTGTGTCAATGTTCCACTGGGGCATTTTCCCCCAGTGGGTTGGAAGGACTTCAGGCCTTTCGCGCTGGCCACTTTTGCCCAACTGGTGTTGTTGCAGATAGATTTTCTCATATTCCAGGTTGATTGTCAATCTCAGAGAAATTGCATAGAATTGTGTTATTATTAAAAGTGATAATAACGGGAAAGAAAAGCTTCCAAAACTTATAGTACGTTTGTCATGAGTACTATTAGAAAACACAAAATTTAACATCATGAAAGCCCTTGCTTTTTGTAAAGAGTATAAGGCATACACGCTCTATAAAAAATCAAATACATTTTAACTAGTAAAGCCTAGGTTGATTGGAACACTATAGTCACAACATCATAGGGCCATTGACCAAGGGTACTAAAAAAACCAATACATTATTGTGCTATCATAACTTGATTTATTGGATGGAAACGCGTGCTTTAGCTAAATTAGATTCCATAAGGTCTACCAAGTTGATAAAAATCAGTTTCCAATCAACTCATTTAGTTTAGTTAAGACATAATAGCATGGTTGCCCTCAAGTTATCAAGACAGATAACAGGAGCAATTTTACTAGTTATGTCTTAACTAAACTAAATGAGTTGATTGGAAACTGAGGTTTATCAATGACTCCTTAAGATCGAGAAACAAAAGATATGGTCAAGAGCATAAATGGTACTCTAGCCATTACCTTATAGAAGCTTGTAAATGGCAAACATTCCAGATGAATAACTTGATTATTGTTGGCAACAAAAGCTTATAAGATATGTTATTATTCACCATTGGGTAAATCTCCTTGTTAAACTCCCATTTTTGGCTTAATGGCTCTGTGCCCAATGGTCTGACAGTCAAAACAAGAAACAGTCTAAAACTCATGACAAAAGTTTCATTTAATTTTATGGATTCCAAGTCACGCTTAGGTTCCATCAACTAGAGTATCTGCCCTACGTTGAATATGGATAAAGGGTATTTGAATTTAATTACCAAAAACATGTATGGAATGAATGACAATATTTTTCTTAGTACATAATAGGGGTCTTTATGTTACATATAACAATATAAACCCTATAAGGAAAGAGATTAATTAAATTTATGGAGGGGGAATGCAGATGTGTGCTCCTAGTCAGGTGATGCATCCAGATTATAAAATGTCTTTGTAGCATAATTTATATAGCGAAAAGGTATGTTGAATGTACCAAGTCAGATGAGACTTGGTATCACCTAAAATGATCATTGAGTAAATTCTTGATTCTATTCTTTGCAGACACATCTTAATCTACTGCTTTGTGTGCCACCTAGTGTAATGGTCAACTGACAATTCAATGACCATAAAATTTAATAAGCGGATTTTATTTTAGGGCATTTTGGGCTAGAATTGGTTTAATGGGATCTTCCTTGCTTTGCCTGCTCTCATCACTTTTTCTAAGAATAAATTTGCTCAATACGTTGTGGCGATGGACACCGCTGCCTCATTAACAAATAAAACACACAATTATACCTCCTTTATGCCACATGTCTCTGATGCCCCAACCCCTATGTTGTCTGCCATGATCCACCAGCTAAAGCGGGCGCCAGACAAAAGTTTCCTCAAAGCTTCCTCACCTTCTGATATGGCTTCCTAAGTTGTTAACTTAGGGGCTATGTTAGAAATTTTTTATTTACAATAATCCCTTTTTTGAATCATTCTCAAATAAAGATGTATGGTGGCTCCCTCTTTTGGGTTAAGGACCACTAGTGCTAAAAAAGGATCTTCCTAGCATCAAATTGGGCCTTACCAATTATAAATTTCACGCATGATTAATAAATGGAATCTCTTTAAACCCTTCTTGGGTATAAATGTAAATTCTTTTATAGGTGTTAGATAGTCAATTTTCTTCATGTCAAATATCTTGATATCAAACATCACCCCTTCAATATGATTGGCAGGGGAGTACCAATATAAGAAAGGCTATGTATGTGGGTGACAATTACTCCAGTTTCTAAAGACTTGATTAAGTATTCATCCTCACTTTTGTATATTATATCATATGGCTCAGCCCAGATGTAATCTAATTTTTCTCCTTTAAGAGTTATACAATTGTGGTAGTAAGAGACAAAATCTGAATTTCAAAAGTGGGTAAAGGTTGTTGGGAAGCATTTGCTTCTTGGGCTTATCCTTTAACAGTATTAGCAAGATTTGTCATTGCATCTGATTGAAGTTGTATAATCTTCTAACTAATCTTCTCAGCGCTGATTACTATCACTTTTAGTGATATGATTTGATAAAATAGCACAATTTGATAATCAATACCAGGTGAGATAATTATGAATAATAAATTGAAGAGCTGTGAAAATGCAATAAAAGGCAGCGGACCAGGACCTGCACCACCCAAAGGTACTAAGCGCACAGGTACAAATTAAAATCTCAGTAAAAATAAAAAGCCTGAGGTGGCGCCCCTGCAGGTTTTGTTAGTTTTTTAGTAAAATACTGCAGCTATATAGAAGTATCCCAATTGCAACTACTGTCATCGGTGGAACATGGGATATGAGTTTTCCTGGGCGTAGAAACACCAACAATATGGGTGAGATTTGGCGAAGCCCAACATAAATTTTTCCTGCATGCGGTGTATTTAACTACCCATACTATCCGCAGAGGTTGTGTTAATCTTGGGTTCAAAACCGCAGAAGAAGCGAATGAAGCAGTGAAGGTCAGAGTGGTACTCAACCTTTCCAATGGACAGCAATTATTACTGACCAAACGCACCTGTTGGACTGAATCCAAAGACATTTTTATAATTTTTGACTATCTTCTAACCACACTGGCGCGCACAGTAGTTAAAAGATATCTCCAAGAAGGCTTGGAAGCCTACAGAGAAATCAAACAATTCAAAATGCAAAGATTCCAGCTGATGCCGACCCTTAACATGGGGAATGCAATAGCAATTATTTTCCTGAACCAGGATGTAGTAGAGGACAATACAAAAATTCCTTATATAGCATCCTTCACCATTGATGGGAAAAAATCCCAGCTGTTCCGTGCAACAGTGGAAAGTGCAGCCCCCATATGCAACCACTGCCAGGCCTTTGGGCACAAGATTCACACTTGCCTATAA
>JAKSZP010019492.1:0-10855 GCA_022478985.1 Massospora cicadina | reverse complement strand
GCAGTTAAATGGAAGTATCCCACTCGCAACTACTGTCATTGGTGGAACATGGGATACAAATTTTCCTGGGTGTAGAAATACCAACAATGTGGGAAATGTTTGGAGAAGTCCAACTTGAATTTTTCCCAAATGCGGTGTACTTAACAACCCATACTATCCACAAAGGTTGGGTAGACCTTGGGTTCAAACTGCAGAAGAAGCATATGAAGCAGTGAAGGTCAGAGTGGTACTTGACCTTCCCAATAGTCAGCATTTGGTATCAACCAAATGCACATGTTGGACAGAATCCAAAGATATTTTTAAAATTTTCAATTACCTTCTGACTACACTGGCATGTGCAGTAGCCAAATGACATCTCCATGGAGTCTTGGAAGCCTATGGAGAAATCAAACAATACAAAATGCAAAGATTCCAGCTGATGCTGACCCTTAGCACTGGGAAGGCAATTGCAATCATTTCCCTGAACCAGGAGGTAGTGGATGATATCACAAAAATCCCCCATTTTGCATCCTTCACTATTGATGGGAAAAAATCCCAACTATTCCAAACAACGGTAGAGAGTGCACCCTCCATATGCAACCACAGCCAGGCCTTTGGGCAAAAGATTCATGATTGCCACATAAAAGAAGGCCTAAGAGAAATGGAATTCTGTGAGGAAGAAATGGGCGAAGATGACTCAGAGTGCGTTAAAATTACAAATACCACACAAGCATTCAACTGGGAGAACATGAACAATATAAAATAAGTGACCCAATTTCAATAAAAAAAACAAAAAATGGCCAAACAAGCTTGCAAGCTGGACATGGCTAAGGCAAAGGCCTCGGCAGAATCATACATATTACTGGAACAAATCCAGGATGACATTGATGAATCTAACTCAATAAACCAATTAAATCCCGTGGAAAACCAAACAACCAATCCAAACAGATTGAATTTGGTGGAACCCAATTTGGAAATAGCTGTGGCAAGACTGGGGTTCAGTGCACCCCCCAAAATTGTGGAACATAACCCAATCAGGAAGGAAAATTAGTAATGGAATGCACAAGAAAGTAATGTGGCCAATAAGAGCACACAAGTGCGCTGCTATGATAAACTGAAAACCAGAAAAGGCAAGAGAGGAGCAAAAACAGCGGCAACAAAAGGGCAGAATACACCCCAACTCCTACTCATGGTTATGCTCTCCACAGCAAAGGTGCAATGGAGAGTAATGTGAGTGAGGGAGTAGGGATGGGGGCCCTGCTAAACACTCCCAAGGCGCATCAGGCGTCTCAGTAGAGATAGGGATGCTGAACCTAGTGGGACTCAGTGCCTTAATGTCCCAGGGCAAGAAGTTGAGTCTCCTATGAAACCCACATGTGAATATCCTGGAGGTGTAGGAGACCCACTGTCCATAGGGAGAGGAGGAGGCATGGGAAAACATGCTCCTCCCAACAATATCATTTTGGTTACAACACTGTGAGGTGATAGTATGCGCGAACCAAAACTTTAAATTTATCAATAAAAATTCGTTCCTGGACAGCTGTGTGCTAGCTGTTACCTTCTCATGGCACGCTGAAGTTTACACAATAGCCAGTGTGTATTCACCAAAGTGTGCACCTGACCAATGAGAGTTTTTAACAGCTCTAACACAACTCCATATTTCAGGAACACATATGTCATAGGAGACATGAACTGCTGGATTAACCCAAATAATGACGGATGGCCATACACAATGGAGGTATCACAAGGGCAAGTGAAACTCCACGTACTAAAGGCCACCCTGGGACTATATGATCCACTACCAAAAAGGCTACCCCTACTACAAAACATGACATGCCCACATGTACACAGCGGTGCACTTATCTCTATGTCATGGATAGACCTAATACTCACACCATTAATTTTCCGTCACTAAATTCAAAAATTCAAAACTACAAAAATCAAAATTCATCAACCATTGGCTAGTTACGGTGTCCTATACACCAGCAGAAACAACTACCCAAGCACCCAGGTGGTGCAGAATATGCCCAGAAAGTTTAGCTGACTCGGAATTTCAACCTGGATGGAGGAAATATCCTCAACCCAGGATTTTCAAGCACCTTTCTGTTCAGAACCACTAACCACCTGGGAAAATTTATAAAATCAACAACCCAACAAATTAAACACACAATATCAGGAAAATACAGGGCAGCTTTAGCCATTATCAAGCACACCTTGTCAGAAATCAATCACTTAGAAAACAATGTCCCACGTACAGGCGAACTGGCGCCCCATAGCGTTGATTAACACAGACCACAAACTCTTCACGAAGCTTCTGGCCAACCGCATCACCAAATGGGTGTCACCTCGCCTCTCCCCATCCCAGCACGGTTTTATTTTGGGGAGGTCGTTATGGGACAGCTATAATGACCTTCACGTGAATTTGACTGCTAACTCTTGTAAGGTGAATGGCTTTGTGGCACTCCTGGATATGGAGAAAGCATATGATCGGGTGGCCTGGAAGTATATTGATGCTTCCCTGGCCCGCTTCCATTTCCCCCCCGCAGCTTGGCGCTGGATATCAGCGCTCTATGACCAGCTTCACACCAGAGTCCTGGCGCCAATGGGTTTTACAGTGGCAGTACCAGTTGGACAAGATCTCCGGCAAGGGGACCCCCTGAGCCCTATCCTTTTTAACATCACCCTCGACCCCCTCTTGGCCTCCTTAAAGGACAAGCTAACAGGGATTCTGGTCCCAGGTAAAGCCCCCACACGCACCATGGCATTTGCAGATGACACCGCCATTGCATTTGGCTGCCCTGGGGATGTTGCCCTCGCTGCTGTGACCATTGAGAGGTACACCAAGGCGTCCAACGCCATGGTCAACACCTCTAAGACAACAGTTGTACAGGTCGGCTCCCCCACCTTCCCCCCACCATTTGGTATTGAACCTGTGCGCGGTACCTTCCGTCACCTGGGCGTTCTCACCAACCAACAAGGAGTTGCGCTAAAAGACAATGAGGACTTGCTCCTCGCAGTCTTTAACTCCAGGATTGCCAGCGGGAACTGGCGGAACATCACCCCCCAGGGTCGAGCTCTGATGACCAATGTGTTACTCCTCTCCAAAGTCTGGTTCCTAGCGCACGTCTGCCCATTTACAGATGCCTTTTATACGCGGCTCAATGTACTCCTCTGCTGTTGGATCTGGGGCTCAAACCATCCACCAATGGCCCTCTCAACCATTTACCGACCCTGCAATGAAGGGGGCCTAGGGCTTCTGGACACGCGATCCCATGCCACCACAATCTTCCTGAAGTTCCTATGGCCGATTGTCTGCTGGGACGCGACCCCCATGCCCCAATGGGCGCCCGCCCTCCGCCAGTCAGTGTCATCAGCTCTGGGTCTTCCTAGAGCATCTCTGACCTCATTAGGGGAGTGGCTTACAAAACACCCAGGCCATCGCCTGAAACCATCCTCATCCCCCTACTGGAACTAGGCTCTCCTTGCCCTGAAACGAGTAGGCGCGCGGATCCACCATGCCTTCCCATACAGAAGGGAAGGCCCTGGCCTCAGCCCCCGATGCCATGTAATTGTGCACAATGGACAAGTTGTCACAACTCGCCTCAACCCCCAAGGTCGTCCTCCCATCCGCCCAAGACTCCTTGAGCTCCTCCCTCCCTCTGTGAGATTTGACCTTAAGGAATTGTGGAAGGACGTCTATCACCCCATCCTGTCAGCAAAGGTGTCCAACACCTTATGGAGGGTACTCCACTTTTCATACAGGACAGGGGACCAGACTGGCCCTACCTTCCAGCACCAAAGCTGCCCCCGCTGTGTGGAGCCTATTGACTCCCACCTCCATCGTTTTTTCACCTGTTCAGGTGTCGCCGGATTTTGGCCAAAGGCCCGCGCGCTCCTCAATGCTCAGCCCTGGTCTGGACACCCTGTGCAAGACCTCATGTTTGAGCAGACATTGCCTGGTTGCCACTGACCCCTCCATGTCCTTGCCTATGCCACAGCCATCTGGACCATCCATAACTCCTTCCTTCGTGCTGCCTTTGACCGGCTGGTGTGGACCCTTCCACACATGATCACCCACTTTCAGGTACACTTTGAGATGGCCCTGAAGGTCTGCACTATGTCGCCAACCCTCCACCACTCAGTTGTCACTGCAGCACGGCTCTGGCGCGCAAACCCCTCCCTTTCTCGATGCCTCATCCCTCCCTTCCTCGCCTCAGGCTCTTAGGAGCCCAGGCGTAATTCAATAAACATCAATGAATCCCCCCATCGGGTTGGGACCAATTAGTAATTAAAAAAAATGTCCCACGCACAGGGTACAGCCCTGGATGGGGTCACAGATGGGCTGAGATTTCTGCTTGTCTAAACAGAGATATGCGAACACCAACACTGAGTTGGGGTTCAATAAAGAGCAAGGAACATAAAAGATGGAGAAACTTGCACAAGCTATTTTTTCACTGATTCCACGCCCATCTAATATGTTATTTTTAACACATGTCTGATGACTGGACAAATTTATAGTGGAAACACCTGAAGAAGTCGCAACCAAAGTGCACAGTTTTATATGAACTTGTATAAATATGAACTAGTAAATCAGAAAAATTCGAAAAATTCCTCACAAGTGCAAATATCAACAATGTGGCCCAAAATAATAAACTTAATCAACATAATATTGAACGAGAAATTATGGGAAAAAGTATGTGATGCACCAAGAGGGAAATGCCCTGGACATGATGGGATTCCCAAAGAATTTTATATAATGCATATTTTACTAACATTTCTAATATCCTTTTAGCTTCCATGAACAGTGTATTATGGAAACATGCCTCCTACATGGAGGCAAAGAAGCCTACACTGTTACCTTATTTAAAAAAGGAGACAGACTAAACCTCTCCAACTGGCGCCCAATCTCCCTAACCAACACAGAAACAAAAATATTCACAAAAAATATGGCCAAAAGACTAGGAGAAATTGCAACTGATGCAATATCACCATCACAATATGGATTTGTTCAAGAAGATCCATATGGGACAACATCAACACAGTTACAAATGTCTGACAGTCCAAAACCTCTGAAGCGCTTGTCTTCTTGGACCAACAGAATGCATATGACAGGGTATACTGGACCTATCTCAGGGCCTGCCTTCAAAAATTCAAACTCCCAAAAAGATTCATTACTGGGTGATGTTGTTCACAGAATCAGCCACCATGGCTGTGCGTGGATCATGTTTCTTAACTAACCCAGTCAACCCATAGAGAGGACTCAAACAAGAAGATCCTTTAAGCCCTCTACTTTACAATTTAGTTTGGATCCTCTAATCCGGAATACAAATACACTTCTCAATGAAATTAATGTCAAGTGCCAACCACAAGTCAAAATGATGGCCTTTGCTAATGACTGTGTGGTGGGAATATCCAACAATTAGGATGACTGAAGAATTGAGAAGGTAATGCAAGAGTATTCAGCCATAAGTAATGCATCACTCAACACTGAGAAAACGGAAATCATACGCCTTGGGAAATACCAGACCCATTGGACGCCATCCACACTGGGCTAACAAACTAAAACAACATCAAGATTTCTCACCAGACATAGGATGTGAAAATCAGCACTAACCCCGCTGAAACTTCCCTTCACCACCAAGCTGACAGCTGGACCTTCCCGTCACAGGTGGTATGGTTGGAAGCAGGAGGTTGCGCCAACTCCATGATGAAAAATCAACTTCTGGACAAAATAACAAGACGCATTGCCTCCTTAAATGGATATCAAACAGGTCTAACAGGAAGGGTCATGGTAGCCAACTCCATGATTCTATCAATCATATGGTTTATGGCCCATGCAATTGCTTTCTCACCGGCCTTCTTTAATACAATTTACGCCTTATTATAAGGATGGCTTTGGTCCAACCACAACCCCTCTGTACGCCTCAAAACCCTATTTGGCTCTATAAGGAATGGAGCTATGGGGCTTAAAAGTTATGTGGAGCAAGAGACCTATATACTGTGATCTTGGATAGCTTTGGTGACAAGCCCAGATCTTCCAGATACACATTGGGCCAGAACAGCAAGATATAACTTTACATGAGCACTTTAATTTAAAACCTAGATTATCCCAAACATATTAATCAAGTATCTGGCTCTAATCCTACAGCTGCAGGACCACATGACACCCCTGCACATTTCAAATGAATACTCCTAGCCATGAGAAGAGTAGAGTGGAAAATCCACATATGTGATTAGATCTTTCACTGAGGACGCCCAAGGCTAACTCGTAGACAGGAAATTAATGGTCAAATGGTCACAGACAACATAATATGCAGAAGTCCGAATACCATAGCCAGGATTGAGCACCTGGACCATATGGATATACCCTACAACCTGGAGACTCAAAGAAGAGTATGGAGATATACACATCACCCTCTACTCCAACCCAGGATAAGATCACATGTATGGAGGTGCATGAGGAGAGTATACCACACAGCAGAACGGTCAAATGCCAATCACACCTCATGTGCAATATGTGGTCAGTATGGAAGCCTAGACCACCGTTTAAAGTAATGTCCAACATTAGTGGCTTTATGAAAAGAGGTCATGCGCCTATTCCGCCAAGAAAGTGGAAAACCATTCAGTCTAGCTAGGAACAGGTTCTCTCTAAACATGGACTCTCCTATCCACCCATCCCTCCACTCGTTAAGAGTAGCAATAGCACTATGGATGATTATACATTAGTACTGGAATCATTTACAGGAGCAACGCCTACAATCCAAGAAGCAAGCAATCGTTTCCACTGCCATATATTAGAATTTCCAAGCATGGTTGTTTGAAAACATAACCCCACATAACAGAAGGACAATCAACACATGGTTCCCCATATGGTTCCTAAAGATTGATTCTTTCCTTCACTCATGCCTCATCCATGAATAAGCCAGCATAAATCCCCCCTACCGTCCTAAACTTGGTAGTCCTGGAGATAATAAGAGGGGCCTCAAAACCTCTGGGGTGTCTTTTAAGTTTTCACAGTTCATTAGTTTATCCCCACTATATTAGAAGTGCTTGTCACCTGGTCGACCTTCCCTGAATAAATAAATAGATCTTAATACTGTCTCACCCACATCTCTCATAAAAATGGGTATTGCCTAAGACTACCTCACCACACCACCTGTGTCTATCAGCAGATTGATTCTGATAAATTCTCCATCTGACATTCCATTGATACTTACCAATTCAAATTAAAATTTAACAAATCACATTGCAGCATTGACTTTAATCTTTAATAGATAAATTCCTATCAATTTGTTTCTGGACATCAATACCCCATTCCAGTTCCGTTCCATTCAACAAAGAATCATCAGAATTACTTGGCAATTTCACTTTAAACATATCTGCCAACCAATCTTTTCCCCTACCTTAAGGTAATGTGCTCACCTTCAAAAAATGATTACCAAATCCCTGTGGCAGCATCAAGAGCCTATTAATGGGATAAAAATGGGAAAATCTCATAAGATTAGGGCCTTAAAGAAGTTCATTACACTGATTAAAATTCTGAGGCCCAAAGCATATAATGGGAGTCATACATTAGAAATATCAGATGCGGCAACACAAATCAATGGATATAATATCACGGATTCTGCAATTATTGGAGGGACAGGAACTTTATTTCCATGTTGCATCTTAAATGCTGAAAGAAGTAAACGAGACTGAAGCAAAACTAAGAGAAATAAATTTAACAAAAGTCATATTTCACGCCCTATCTATACTTTTACTTTAAGGTATTATTTTGCCATACAGCTATAATGAATTGAGTGCTAGATTAATTGTGCAAATTTACAAAACGTTTAACTCAGATTGCAACATTCAGGTGCTCACTACAGGGGGCACTTCCACAATGAGATTGAAATCATTTAACATGAGTCAATATTTAAATTCTGTCTTGCCATTGGCTTTAGGACAAGTACCCTCATCAGCCTATGGTCTAGGGAGAACCCAGCTGAGACCACTTCCATCTTAATAGTTCATATATATTGAGGAGAGTGACACTTATGCCATAGAACTCATCACTATTGGGCTGTTAGTTTCTCAGTAACTAGGCCAGATAGCTATGTACCACAGAACATGTTGAAGGAGTCATGTAATTGCTAATCCGTAGGTACTACCTCTCTGCAAGGCTGTCAATGAGGCCCACTTGGGATGTTTAAGAGTTATAGGAGCCAGAATTACTTATATGAGAGTCATTGATTAATCTAGTAGAAGACAATACCCGCTGTTACTAAAATATCGCTACTTATTCACAGACAGTTTAGATGATTACCTTCCACATGCACCCATCCATCCACCAGACCATGCGGATTCTAACTTAACAGTATATTAAGATTATTGGTTTGATTGAAATTGTCGAGACCTGTTGCAAGACAACCAACTATTGATGGTCCAATTAGATGGTACCTTCTGAGAGCTCCACACTGTCAACTTACACAAACATCTCCAGGAAGGCAAAACTTAGCAAAGAGTGGACAAAAAAGCTGATTATTTGAATAGCAATTTGCCCATAACATTGAAGAAATACAACACTACTGTAGAGTCTCAGCGTAATAGGTGGCAGATGTAACCTACCACAGCGGCCAAGTTGAAAATATTTGAGATCAGAGGCTCGGTCATATGATCTAGGGCTTCTGAACAAGAGGCTATGCCAAGAAAGGTTGTAATATTAACTAGTTAGTGGCAGAGGTGGAATCTCAGTTTGATCGCCTATAAGCACCTTAATGTTCATTACCAGATTCAGGATCTTTAGAAGATTCAAATAATAGTCAATGCAGGCTCAGCGCCCTTAAAAGAGGCCTGAATAGTGCGATAAAATTTTCCACCAGTCTATATTGGGATATGGGCTCATTAACATACGTAGCGCAGGTCCAAGGCCTGAAAATAGCACATCTGACCTTGTATAGCTCTGCATTGAAGACCAGATATAAATAAAGAACTAAAAGATCAGAGGCTAAACAAACTATGGAGGCCAAGAGCTTTTCTTTCCAACAAGTTGGCCCAGTTATAGGGGCAAATTAGGGGTGATATTTGTAGTTTTCAGCAAGGCCTCCCTCTAGAAAGTCAAAATGACTTTCAACTATATATGCAAATCTAGTCTGAAAGACTTATAGTCTTGAGGCGATGAAGCGTCTATTGGCATTATATCCCATAAAGTTTTGGCCTTGTTTCCCACTACTGATAGAGAAACGCAAACTGCTATTATGGAGACCAAATCCATTCTTCTCCAACTACCTCAATCAACAACATTGAAATGCCAGATTACCCTGTGTAAACTGTCAAATCATTGACTTTGACTCATATAGCTTTAGCCCAACAACCAGCAATTCTGGAATCTCACCCAGGCTAAGGGCTTCATTTAAGTAAATGAGGATAACGGCACCTACTGTATAAACCCTATTAACTTATTAAAATTTATAAAAAGAGAAAATAAAATCATTCCTGTAACTTTGAGATCAGTATGGATGGCACAAGCATTAAAGTTAAATAGCAATGCCAATGAACTTGCTAAACCTGGAAAGGCAAGAACCTTTAATATCAAATATTAGCAATACAGGGATGACTTTTATTAAAACACAAAAGTCAATACTATGAAAGAAATTGGAGGTGAAAATATGATGAGTATTATAAAAACTGCCTCCCTCAACATATCTTTTTAAGGAAAACAAATCTAGACTTTGGTGACCGCCATTATCTTGAGGCTCAGGTGTTATATGGCACAATGATTTTAAACAATTACAACGCACAAATCACCCTATGAAACACTTGAAAACCCTAAAAAAGTTGTACTGAGTTATATTACCCACACTAAACAATGAACATAAAGTATTTTAAATGATGTGCTACCTCTGCAATTGCTCTTCAAGATTCAATGTACCCAAAAAGGGATATCACAAAATTAAAATTACAAAAATAAGCCGCCTAGCAGGAAACTGAGATGAACCACAAGAACGCTGCCAGAGCTTGAGAATCATCACAAGTTATATTACATGAAACCTATTCATCTTTGAAGGAAAATTAAAATAGCCATTGAAACATTAAAATAGCTAAGCCCAAGGTGCATCACTTGGGGAAAGCGGGTACCAAAGACCAGGTAAAGGTGGGCAGAGTAGAAATAATTATTTCTACTTCCACCGGAGCCCACCAGTCCTTGGAGAAGTACAGTATAGTCTTTCACCAACCAACCAGCCTCCAAACATCTGTACCGCGATGCCCTCAACGCTTCACCCATAGTTGTTTACGCTGTGTTAGTGGTTAAACCCGCTCACACCAAGAGAAGAACATAGAATAGGACAAAGAGGTCATTTAAACCCTACATATAGCAACTGGAGAAGTGTGTACTGCCAGTTGCCTCTTGCAATATGCCAAAACTAATAGGGCTAACATGGACATTTCATCAGAGAAATGAAGTTATCACCCCAAACTCTGCGAGAAGTTAGATACCTATCTGGGCCAGTATGACAAGATTAGTGTACTATTAATAGTTCCTACTGACAATTCCTATTCTGAGTGTACATAAACAATATTAGCATAGGCAAGGTCTGGGTTAAAGCTGTAGTAAATATTGGAGTGCCATTAATTATAGTATCAACTAAGCTTGCCAAAATGCTTAGGCTATTATCAGATTTTCAATCACCACAAGTAATATGTAGTTATGGAATCAATTCAAATACTTTGCTTGGGCCTACATTGCATTGCTTTTATGGTTCAGCAACAAAGTTTTATAGGATCTCGCAATCATCCTAGCAAGTCCACATTTTATCTTCTTAATGAAACTCCTTTATAGGACCTGCTGAGTCAAAACTGATTTTGAGGGAAATATTCTAGCAATCCTTGGGCAGAT
>JAKSZP010019491.1:0-10913 GCA_022478985.1 Massospora cicadina | reverse complement strand
TAACTAAAGACTCATTGATTTCCTCAGCATCAGTGTTTTCTTTTGGTAGATTATAATTTGATATAAGGAATATAAACATATTTTTTGAATTTGAAAAAAGAGTGGGCAATAATATGCTTGCACTATTTCAGCAGGAATAATAAAATAAAACTATTATCAAAAATTATGTTGAGATTAAAATATAAAATATTGAAGTTAAAGTATAAAATGTTGAAATTGATTTGTAATATGTTGAAATCAAAAAAATTGAGAAAAAAGAACCTCCTTTAAAAAAGCTCTAAAAAGTATGAAATAATTGAGAAATTATACTTCTCAATAAAACCCTTTTTAAAGTCGGCGCCATCTTCCAACCTGACTTATAGAATTTTTGCTCACAAATAAAATTTATATCTTACTAGCGGAGTTACCCGCGCTTTGCTACGGTAACTATAAATTTTTAGATATTTAAATTCATTAACTTAGATTTTATACTATAAATAAACAAAAAATGCTCAGCCAAATCTTATTGCTCAATCGAATCAACCAAAAACCACCAACCACTCAGCTAAACCTAACTGAACTTATCAAATCAACTAATAACTAATCACCCCTCAAAACTAAACTGTTTCCTAGTACTGATTCAACCAAAAGCCATCAACCACTCGGTCAAACAAAATAAACCTATCGAATCAAGCAAATTAACACCAAACTGCTATCTAAAACATCTCTCTCTATATTTAAAATCATTGTGTATTGACATGTCTTCCAAACTACTAAATCAACTTCTTAACTTGCCAAAAGTATTTATTAATTAGGGGAACCAAATTAGGCAGGTTTTTAAAATTATATATAAACCTAACATCCAGATACCCATGCTTCGCTACAGTATTTAAAGTTTATCAGATGATAAGCTCACATTTAGCCTATAGGCTGTGCCAGCACTACTCTCGAGCCACTCAGACTAACAGCTCCACTGTTGCCCTCGTGGCTGGTGAGTTGATTATCTAACTACTTAATTAAACTCCAATACTGATTTTTGTTGAGTTTCAGGTGAGCAATTTGGTAAATTATTAGATAATTTTTGACAATTCTCACCCACTCATCCAAATAAATTAAACTTATCAGACTTGATTAGCTTCAGATGAGCAAACTGGTGAATTATTAGATAATATTCGCCAATTCTCACCAACTCACCCAAATAGATTGAACCTATCATACTCGATAGTTTCAGATTTGATTTTATTTGCCAATTCTCACCCAGTCACCCAAATAGATTGAACCTATCAGACTCGATTAGCTTCAAGTGAACAATTTGGTGAATTATTCAATAATATTTGTCAATTCTCACCAACTCACCCAAATAGATTGACCCTATCATACTCGATAGTTTCAGATTTGATTTTATTTGCCAATTCTCACCCAGTCACCCAAATAGATTGACCCTATCAGACTCGAAGGTTTCAGATGTCAGTCAGTCCGTCAGTGAGTGAGTGAATGTGTTTTATTAAGTAGATGTCTGGATTGGGTCCAAATGTAAACTATAAGCAACTTAGAATATACAGTGCTGAGTATATATATATTATAAATGCCTATTATGAGTCAGTTAAAATATGGTGCTGATTTCAAAAAGGGTTTTATTAAGGAGGTGTAATTTCTCAATTATTTCATACTTTTTAGAGCTTTTTTAATAGGAGGTTTTTTTTTCTCAAAAATAAAAATTTTGAGAAGGTTCTTTTTTTCAAAAAAACCCCTTTACCCCCAGTTCTTTTCCCCTAAAAAAATTAGTACATTTTTAAAGTGTCTCTTTTTCCTACCTTTATTAAATATTACTATCTCTATATATCCTTTTTGACCCCTTACTATTTCTCTATAAAAATAAAACTCATTGTATATATATTATATATAGTATCTTTTTAGTACTAGATAGTTTATATATAGTATCTTATAAACTAATATACTAATAATTCATTTTATTTTATTTAGTTGATTTTATTGGTCAAATTATAATAATTTTACTGACCACCATCTACAATACTTCATTTTATTAAATTTAGATGATTTTATTGTCAATGTATACTAAATTTACTGATTGCCATATACAGTAATTCATTTTATTAGATTTGGTTGCTTTAATTAGTCAATCTATGGTAAATTTATTGATTGCTATCTAAAATAATTTATTTTATCAAATTTAGATGAGTTTATTGGTCAAATTATGTAAAAATGATAACCATATATAATAATTTAAGCCCATCTTGCTATGATCTCATAAAACCTAAATTTTGAATATACCCTGTCAGACATTTACCTTCTCAACTTAGGAGAAAGAATGTTGGAGGTATGAGTGCTCCCAAATCTGCTACCATGATTGGCCCATCTCCTGCCCAATCTTTGAATAATATTGTGGTTATCAATGATATGAGTACCAGTGGCAAAAAGACCTTGGCAGATTCTTGGTGGAATCCTAACTATCGGAAAAATATGGATTATAACCAAAATCAGCATAATAAGGTAAGAACTGATAATAGGAATTCTCCACTTCTCAGCTGAATTTGAGGTGTTCATTACCACACAAATCTGACAACCTCTGAGGTGCAAAAATTTTACTTGATGATGATAGGGTAAAAATTAACAAATCATTACCACATGAATCTGACCACCTCCAAGGTGCAAAGATTTTACTTGACACATAGGGTGCAAATTAACAAATCATTACCACATGAATCTGACCACCTCCAAGGTGTAAAGATTTTACTTGACATTGATTTTACTCACTACCACATGAATCTGACCACCTCTGAGATATTTTACATTGGATACAATTTATCAAATCATTACCACATGGGTCAGTTTTGCCTCAAAAATTTTATCTTTGATCTGATAGGCCAAAAACCTATATTCCCTAATTTGGATGACTCAGCTTTATATACTTTAGCCTCAAAAACCCATGGTCTCAAAATTTGAACTAGTTTAAATAGAAAATACTAGTATCAAGGAAAGGACCTTTTTTGGTTTTTCCCCGCTTAAACAATAAAAACTTAAAAACTTTAAAAAGCATTATCTTTTACTTTTATTAAAAAGTAAATTTCTGACTTTAAACAAAATATTTGTGGCATCCATCAGCAGATCCCACAAACTGGTGCTCACTACAGGGGCAACCCTGAATACTTTGATAAGTATTAAAACAATGGAGGCTGTAAACGTGAGCAGCTCTTCTGAATTGTAATTAGTTGCTCTCAAGAAGGAACTAGCCAGCTCTTTCTCCCATCTCAAAAAGCTAGAGCAATGGCCATTTAAATTACCTATAAAGGAAAGATACACCCCAGGTGAAGGGAGCATTGCTTCCTTTTTGTACGTTTATGAAGCTGCAATGGATGGCGCCACTGATAAACAGAAAGTTCAGTACATACTTCCCTGTTTAAGCCGCAAAGCTCAAGAGCTGATCGTTTCTCACCTGGATCCTCAGCACATCTGGCCAGATGTTAAGAAGGCCCTCTTGGCTGAATTCAGATCAAAACAGAGCTTATACAGAGAAAAACAAGCTTTCATGCGCCTTGCCATATATGGGGGTGAAACCCTTGTTAGTTTTGCTGAGCGTTTCTATCCCACTGCTCAAAGGCTGGCTACATCTAACCTGCTTACCATGGATGATGCTATCGCCACCATATTAACAGGGTTAGCTTCACAACCCTCTCTTGCCAGGCATATCATATCAGTGAAACACCACTTTACAACCTTCCGTGATATAAAAGAGGCTTTGTTAGACGTTGCCCATATTCCTTCAGGTGAGCTGCGGCCTATTGAACCATTGAAAGTGAGGCCACCTGTGCCTATTCTCCCCACAAAACCTGCTTCTTCAGTGCAACTTAAAATAGACATCTCTCATTTATGTAAAGCGGAGATTCCTACTGTGGTTTCCCCTTTAGCTCAGCCAACAAGTGCGCACCCTAAGGGTATATCCTCCAGAACTACTGGGGTTGTGAAAATGCCGGTTAAAGTGAAGCTAATTACCCAACCTCTCATGGCTGTCTCCCTGCTTCAATTGTAGCCTTGCCTATGGTTAAGAATACCCCTAAGGCTGACTCTGAGGGGGTTACAATGATGTTGGGTACTACTTATTGGGAGCTCCTGCGGAAGTGGAGGTCCCTGATTGCCTAAACGCTGAAGGAGTAGATGAAACCACCATACCTGAGGATACTTACCTCTGCCAAGTTATAGATTGTAAGGCAATTATTGACACAGCCAGTGATGCAGATGAGGTGTTGTATAACCTTATTCACCCTCTTCAGCATGGCAATACCATGCAATCCATCTTGGAAAATTACCCTGAGACCGCAAGTAAATTAACCTCCACTTTTCATCTTAAGGAGGTCTTAGCACTATCGCCCACTTTTGGGGGGATACTTACAAAGGTTGAAGTGGTTATCCAAAAAGTTTGGGTGATGGCTATCCTAGATACAGGCTCCCCGGTGAACATAATCTCTTCCAAGTTGATGAAAAAGATCAAACTTGCACCTGACTTGGAGTACAACCAAGATTTTGGAGCCGCTGGACCCAACAACACCCGCGCACTTGGTGCTTACTCATTGCTTCCCATTTGTATTGGGAAGCTTATTCTATCAGCCCCTGCAGTGGCTTTGGATAACAACGCTTATGATATGCTTGTAGGTACTCAGTTCATTATTGAATATGAAGGTATTATCATATGAAGCAGGGGTTCCTGTCATTGCTCAATTATGAAGTTCCCTTAGTTCTATCCAATAAAGAACTCAGCAAGAAGGAATACTCTTGCATGGTTGAGTACCCACTTTCTGCTTTACCTATACATTATATCACTTCTGGGTGAAATACAAAAAAATTGCCTGATTCTGTGGATGCTACCAAAGGTATACCGTTTTATGCAACTGATGAAGTGGTGATTAAGCCTGGTGAACAACGGGTGGTAGACACAAAAATCAATCTTAGAATCCCTCGCCACTTTTATTACACCTCCTAAGCATTGATGGAATTAGCCCTGTTGAGCCTCGGGTATTGCCTGGTGTTTTAGACCCAGCCTACCAGAGGCCTATTACTCTACTGATGGGAAACCTCACCAAAAGACATAATTGTAAGAAAGCACCAGGAGGTGGGCTGAGGGTTTCTACTCCCTGTGGAAGAAGTTGAACAAATCCACTTTATTGGCTTGATGGCTGATTTAGGCCTACCGCAGATAACCTGGTATGTACCTTACTGAGTGTCCATATCTCAGATGAGATGACTTCAGATGAGTTAGGGAAAGTGCATACTCTCCTAGATGAGTATAGTGATATATTTTTGAAGTCAGACAATGATTATGGCCACATGAAGGGCTGGTTTCATTCCATTGATGTGAGTGAAGCACATCCCATTAGGTCAAAACCTTATTGTAAGTCAAAGGTGGAGGAGCAACAAATGAGGACGGAACTCATGCAGTTATTAGACGCGGGGTTATTAGTTCCTTTGCAAAGCCCTTGGTCCTCCCCCTTCTGCTCATTAATAAAAAAATGGAGGTCATTGGATAGTTATGGACTATTGCAGATTAAACAATCTCATGAAAAAGGATAGCTATCCTATCCCACGCATTGACAATGCCCTGGCCCAGCTTTCAGGCTCAAACTTTTTCTCTGCCATGGACTTGGCCAGTGGTTATTGGCAAATGGATCTATCGCCTCAAGATCAAGAGAAATGCGCGTTGATATGCAGTGAAGGTCTTTTCCAATCCACGCAATTACCTCAGGGTTGTGCAACGCACCTGCCTCTTTCCAGCGTGCAATGGATCACATTTTTCAGGATCTCAAGTTAACCTGCGTTATCGTCTACCTTGATGACATTACCATACTCTCAAGGTCCTTTAACAAACACCTTGATCATTTGTAGGAGGTATTCCAACGCTTACGACGCTCAACTATCAAATTAAAACCTTTGAAGTGTACATTTTTCCAACAGAAATTAAACTTCCTCGGACATACCATTTCTCAAGAGGGTATCCAACCCATACAAGACAAGGTTGAAGCGATTGCCAGAATGCCACCCCCAAAAATCTATGGGATATACAGGTATTTTTAGGGATGATGGGGTATTACCATCAGTTCATCCCTAAGTTTGCCCAACTCAGTGAGCCCCTTGTTCGCTTACTAAAAAAGAATATCCCTTTTCAATGGGGCACTGAACAGAAGGCTGCCTATGAAACAATGAAGTTGCTGCTACAAAAACGGCCTATCCCAAGGCATCCCAATTATGAAAAACCGTTTATCTTGTTTACAGACGCTTCAGACTACGCCGTCAGGGCCATCCTAGCCCAATTAGATGAAAAAGGGGTAGATCATCCTGTCTCATTATTTAGTAAGATGCTATCAAAAGCAGAACACAACTATAGTGTTACCGAGAAGGAGTATCTTGCTGTTTTATTAGCCATGAAGCATTACCACCCATTCTTGTATAGACCTCTTTCTCTGTGATTATGGACCACACATCTCTAAAATGGTTGCAAAACATGAAGGACCCTACGGGGCGGTTAGCTTGCTGGGCTCTAAAGCTCCAGCATTATGATATGAAGATTGAACACTATGCTGGAACCTGCCACATGAATGTTGATGGGTTAACTCAGCTGCCCATCCTCCACCTAGACAACAGTGAAGCGGAGCGGCTGTATGATCTTTTAATGACCCCAAATGACTGGGAAGATGAAGATGAGCCTGTACAGAGGATGTTGGCCTGGCACTCCCATAACACTAAAGTAGAAAGTGGGAAGTTGTACAAACAAGTGGGGGCGAAGTGGTTGCCTTACCTACGACCCTCAGAGCGTGTACCTGTTATCTTGGAAGCTCATTCGACCTTAGGCCATGGAGGAGTAAAGAAAACCTGAGTGGATCAAGGATTGGTACTTTTGAGAGGGAATCATGGAAGCCATCATCGAAGTCTTGGATGCTTGCCTTACATGTAAGATCCAGTCTCAGCTCAAAACTAGATACCAACATCAGCCAACTACCCCGCAACAGTCATTCCATACAATAAGCTTGGATGTAGTAGGGCCGCTTCCTCAAACCACAGGTGGAAACAGATATATTTTGGTAGGCATTGACCACTTCACGAAGTGGGTTGAAGATGTGGTGCTGCTGGCTCAAACTGCTAAGGCCACTGCCACCTTTCTTCACCAAAATATTTTCACTCGACATGGGTGCCCTCAAGTACTACTCTGCGACAACAGGAAAAATTTTACCTCCAGAGTTGTTAAACTCTTGGCTACTTCCATGGGAGCCCAGCAGCTGTTCTCAGCTCCATATAACCCATCAACCAATGGTACAGTGGAGCAAGCAAATGGTACTTTGGTTTCTATTTTATGGAAGATGGCTTCATCTGATCCCCTTCATTGGGATCATTGTCTCCCAAGTGCGCTTATGACTTACACAATTAGTTTTCACCAAATTCTGAAATTTGTTTTCTTTCTGAGTTTTGTATGGCAGGGAACCGGGCATACCTGCTCTTTTAGCTAAGGATGTCTTCTCTAGAGGAGAGGAACCTGAGAAAGCCATGAGAAGGTTAGCTAACTGCATCATTCAGCTTCAATCAGAGGCCATGACCAACCTCACAAAAACAGTTACCAAAGAAGGACAAGCTGCCATTGAGCTCTGAGCTCCTCTACCTTCTTACCAAATGTCAGATAGGGTTTTATATTACCACAATCGCATAACTCCCCATAGTGGCAAACTTAGATCAATATGGGAGGGGCCATTTACCATCATGTATAAGAGAGGAAATGAGTATTCTATAAAGTCTTTGGCTACAGAATTATCATAAACTGGGTACATGGCCACTTCCTATGACCCTACACCCCTCCCAACATTCTTGAGGGGGCAATGTTGGACATTCACCTTCTTGACTTAGGAGAAAGAATGTTGGAGGTAAAAGTGCTCCTGAATCTGCTACCATGATTGGCCCATCTCCTTCCCAACCTTCAAATAATATTGTGGTTATCAACAATATGAGTACCAATGGCGAAAAGATCTTGGCAGATTCTCGGTGAAATCCTAAATATTGGAAAAGTATGGATTATAACCAAAACTAATGTAATAAGGTGAGAACTGATTTTAGGAATTCTCCAACTTCTCAGCCAAATTTGAGGTGTTTGTTACCACACAAATCTGACCACCTCTGAGGTGCGAAGATTTTATTTGATGATGATAGGGTAAAAATTAACATATTATTACCATATGAATCTGACCACCTGCGAGGTGCAAAGATTTTACTCGATGATGATAGGGTGCAAATTAACAAATCATTACCACATGAATCTGACCACCTCCAAGGTGCAAAGATTTTACTTGACGATGATAGGGTAAAATTAACAAATCATTACCACACAAATTGACCACCTCCAAGGTGAGAAGATTTTACTTGCTGGTGATTGGATACAATTCATCAAATCATTACCACATGGGTTGGTTTTGCCTCAAAAATTTTATCTTTAACCTGATAGGCCAAGAACCTATATTCCCTATTTGGATGACTCAGCTTTATATACTTTAGCCTCAAAAACCCATGGTCTCAAAATTTGAACTAGTTTAAATAGAAATTACTAGTATCAAGGAAAGGACCTGCTTTTGGTTTTGCCCCACTTAAACAATAAAAAACTTAAAAAACTTAACAAAGCGTTATCTATTACTTTTATTAAAAAGTAAATTTCTGACTTTAAACAAAATATTTGTGGCATCTGTCGGCAGATCCCACATATCCCAGCCATAGGATATATATCAAAGTTCTTCAAATCTCTTACTTCACCAATGTCAGAATTAAGTTTATCCAGAGTTGTATTAGTCCCAAAAGTACCCATGCTTCCGAGCCCATTTTGATATACTTACTAAATTAATGGGCAGATACTTGACCAATACTTACAAAAGTATAATGGGATCTAAGTTGGAGCATCCTCTATTTTTGAAGAAGATGATCATCTAAATTGGTCCAGTATTATCAGAGTTATGCATGAACAAACATAGAAAAAAGGAAAAAACATACATACAGGTCAAATTGATAACTTTCTCCTTTTTCAAATTTAGTTAAAAATGCAAAATGTTGAAATCAAAGCACAAAATATTGAAATCAAAATGCAAAATGTTGAGGATTGGTAGCATAGTGGGTGGTTCTTGCTCACTATGGATCAGGCTTTGATTGTAACAGGTTTAAAACCAGCACAGGCTAAAAAAACTTAGCATGGGGTTTTGTATCAAGGTCGACCTGCCTCATTTACTAAAAAATACAAAATGTTGAAATCAATTTGCAAAATGTTGAAATCAAAGTTCAAAATGTTGAAATTGAAGTAAAAAAGTTATATTTCTCTAGATTGGAGGTTCTAATAAAGTTGAATATGTCTGATCCTGACACCTGGACAAGCTTATACCCTTGATTTGATATTCTAGTCCATGTAGTTCCCACATTTAAAAGTGATCAGGCTAGCTGATTCTCACTAGTATTTTTTCAGATTTACTGAAACTCTTGATAAAAATTAAATATGCATAATTCTATAGTTACTATTTTTTCTTATAGGAGATAAGAATCTGTTCTTATAAACTCTATTTTTTCTTATATTTTTTATATTATCACAATTAATAATTCACCAGGGAGGATACCCCAGTGGTAGAATAGGGACCTCTACCACTGCCTCCCCAAGTTTGATTCCAGTACAGGAACTTTGGGTAGGGGATAATTATGACTGTATTGGCATTGCAAACCAATGTCCTAAACTAAGATAGCAAATAGCAAAGGCTGTCCATGGAGTTCCAGGCCTATCATACGCATGCATGGAGGTTTTCTGGATTTTATCCTCCTTTCCCATTCATTCAATTTCCCATTAATTGGTGCAGTATTGTCCCCAGGTCGGCCCACCTCAAATAAAATCACAATTAATGATTTACCCTCTGTCATATAGGTAAAATACTATTGTTGAGCTTCCACCTAAAAATGCTCTCAAATATAGATTTTCAGATAACAAGAGCCCATTCTATATAGCTACCTCAACCTGAAGTTAGTTTCAACTTAGCAACAAAGACGTTAGTTTATTGCTTAGGACATTATCATGAACTGACCAACATTGTCATGGAAGCAGCTGATAAGAATTAGACTGGGCTCCCAGTTGGGGTGTGTGAGCACCCAGTGGAGAGCCCAGAATGCCAAGGGCACAGTGGTCCATGTGAATAGAAGAAGGGGAGATCTATTAGGGGACGTGAGGAAAGTAGAGTTTCATCAATGTACTAAAGGCCCTCAAGACAAACCAGATGGTTACTATGGGGGCAACTGCAAGTCTTTCAGGGGCAACCCCCAAGGGTGGGAGAGGTGGGGAGGACGATGACTCCTCCAGGTTTTTCAGTTGCTGGCCTTCAGTTTTGAATAGGTGGGTTTATGCACCTTGAGGGGTGGCACAGGATTCACCGCACAATCAGGGGTGCTGTCAGAGAGGAAAATGGACTTGTGGCACATGTCAGGGCTGAGTTCCCCTTGGGTGGGGTGCTCTGGGGCCCTCAGGTGGGTGGGACCAGTGGTGAATGAGCCAGGTGTGGGAGCCAAGCTCACAAGCATTGGGGCAGGGGCGCCCTGAGGCTGCTACAATAGGGGAGCAGTCTTGGAGATCCCAGCGGCGGAGTGAATGGACAGATTTGTGTTAGATGGGTACATGAAAATGGAAGGAGAATTGACTCTGTCATTGGGGATGAGTCAGTTTATGGTGGATATGATCTGCCACTGTGTAGCGGGGTCGAGTGACCAGATGACCCATTTGGCAATCATCAGGATGATTGTTTGGATAGTGGCGCAATTCAACAGATTGATTGGCGGATTTTTGAAAAAAATAAACAGGTTGATCCATGACAAGGCGTTTGG
This sequence comes from Massospora cicadina, assembly GCA_022478985.1. NCBI lineage: Eukaryota > Fungi > Entomophthoromycota > Entomophthoromycetes > Entomophthorales > Entomophthoraceae > Massospora > Massospora cicadina. Next base: position 47 of record JAKSZP010019491.1, on the reverse strand, counting down.
GGTATTTGGGTTTATTTGGTGCAAAGCGCGGAAAGATTAGAGAATGA
>JAKSZP010019490.1:0-10953 GCA_022478985.1 Massospora cicadina | reverse complement strand
ATATATATATATATATATATATATTGTAATGGTACATATCTTCACCTAACCATAATGAAGAAAACATGACAAGATAAATTATTTAATCATTAACACTAGAATAAAAAGGGATGAATTAGAATTGAAGAATGGGTGAATCAGAATAATAAAACGATCAGACATATCAAGGTAGTCAGAACAGTAACTTATATTAATAAAGTAGTAACAAACAAACAAACCAAAATGGTAAATACAGAAATAAGGCGATTTAACCTGAATAGCCCAATAGATGGTAAGTGAGAGAGTAGAACTAGCCCCAAAGGACCAAGAATAACATAAATAATGACAACTGCAAATGGACTAGAACTAGCCACCGCACCAACATAAGAGTGTAAATAAGAAGAATAGTGACTAACAAACAATTAACATGGAAGTGTAATGATATAATCAGCCACAACACTAAGGAAGTGACGTATAAAGTATGACAAAATAAAGTGAACCAAGAAAGAATACAAAACTTGTGTTAAACCAAAGAAATAGACTCACTAATGAAAATTGTATATAATATTAATAATTGTAAGGACAGACAAGTTAGAAATATTAATTGTTAAGGACTTAAGATATAGAAGGGCACACTAACCCAAACAAATAGAGTAAACTAGGACAAATCACATTAGCACGACACAAACATATCAGTGTATACAATAAAACCACACAGAGTGAGAGATAGTAAATTGTAATGATGGATGAACATTTTAAAATAAATGTAAGAAAGAGAATTTTTTAATAAGCAATACACTAATCTTTACCCACCAGTAACACTAAAACAAGATTGAGTGCAAGGTGTTAGTGTTAATACCCCAAAGTGAGAATAAACCCCATTAAAAAGTGATAAACACACTGATAAAACAGTGTCAAAGTTTATAAGTGAATAAACTAAATTATAAGTTATAAATGAGTGAGATCTAATAATGGTCAAACACAGGAAGGACTGTGATAGTTGAAAGGCCAATATGAGTGGACACCCAAAATGTAACTAAATAAACTAATAGTATTAAAGTTAGCTTTAGTGATAACTGATTATCATGGTTTTAAATGTGTGTCAATTAATATAACAAGTGACAATTAAGATTATTAGGAAAGTAAGAAAGATAGACTATCAGTGTGTCAATTCACCATATAGAAAATGTCTAGTAATATTAAATTATAAAAACAATGAATAATCATTATAAGATTTAGTAAGAGATAGTGAAATAGTATTAGGTTACATAGTTAATGACACAAGTGTCAAATAAGTTTAGTAATAAGGATTTTCTATTATAATCAAAATAATTAATCAATGTTTATATGTTTGTTTTCTTTGATGATACTATAAAATAATTATTACTCACTGAAGAGTATGAGTGGATAATATATTTTTAAATAAGTATGTAAATGAATAAGAATTATGTTTTAATGACTAAGATTTATGTTCCAAATAATTATGTTTAAATGAATAAGAATTATATCTATGGGAATTGTTAAAACCATTAGATGTTATGTTATATGTTGTAAGAAATAAGAAACAAGAAACAAAAATACATTCAAATACAATGACACTAAAAGGAGTTATGACAGTAGACAAATTAATATATGAAAACAATAAAATCACACACAATTACAAGAACAGACTTAAACATTGAACAAATAAACAGAATCATGTATTAAAACAATCAGGACCCATTACAAGGAGAAAATAAAATGTAATATCAGTAATTAAAGAAAAATAGTCAATTGCTGTTTAAGCCTAGGCAAATTCCCAACTGTCAAACTACAAAAAACTTCAATTTTAGAATTAAACACTGACATTAGTAAGACTAAGCCACATAAACTATGAAATACAATTAGACAATCATGTTAAGGCAGAAATATTATGATAATAATGTAAATTAAGAAAACAGTATAATTAAATAAAATCCACAAAACTGTCAAAATGTTGATACCTAAGTAAACACTATAATATTGGATGTCAAATTAATCCTTGAGCCAAAATATGAACAGTGGTGATAATATTTACTACTAAAAAGGGAGTACTGAAGATTAATTACATTTAGAAGATCTGTAACCATTTTAAATAAAAATTCAAATATCCTAACAATGATCTTTAGCCAATTTCAGCCAATCAAAAATTTTGAGTTACCATGACAACAACCGAATATTGACTAATTTCAGTTAGGAACAATACTTCTGTAGTGACGCTAAACTGGAGAGACGCCACGCCGTGAAGGGCCCAAATTTTCAACTCTAAAACAGTATAAGTGCCCATAATTTTGATGAAGAAGGACCAGAACAACTGATGAGAGGACATTCCAACCAATCTACACCAAGGACCAGCTCGGAATTAATCCAGATGACCGGAAAATATATGGAATTCGACCTTGAAGAAGATGCCAACCATTTTTGAAGCCCAAGACTGAAGAAGGAAGAATCGACATCAACCCATTACTTTACTTGGACGACTGACAATACATCTTCATATCTACTAACGTTGAGTATTGCTGAATTTATTGATTTATAAAAAACAAATTCTCTTTCAAAAAATTATAACTATAATAATAAAACTCTCACTATCACTGAATATTATTTTCAAGGATTGATAAAATAAAAAATAACTTTGTAAACATTGAATGAACACATGATAACCTATGTATACACCAACGACACTGTCACACTTCAACACCACAATATTTAATTTATAGTAAACCTTGTTTAATTTTAATGATCACAAACTTTAAATGATATGTTCTAATTTTGTTATCTTGTTATATAAACCTCTGTTTCGTACTTAAAAGAACCCATTATAGGCAGATTTATTTTGTAAATAATAACCAACGCTGTCTTGCAGCTAATATAAACATTGTACTGCCAACCCAGCGATCCGCTGAGTGAGAGATTATATTGCCGAGGCTAAAATTATTATATAAATTATTATTTTTATGAAGCGTTAACAATAATTAACAAGTCAAAAGCCTAATAAAAAGTGTGTACCGATAACAAACTGTCCAGTATTTATTTGTAGAAGAATATTATGTATGTTTTGTTTACTAGCAGTGGGTCAACATAACCAACATTATTCAAGTTGGCAACACGTTTCCCCCACTCAAACGAGAATCAGTTTCAAGCCAGACGGCGAACGATTCGAATTTACAATAGTGCAATGTCAAACTATACAGGTAAAAACTTTTAATTGTTTTCACGAAAAACAATTTGGCGCCTATCCGGAATTACAAAAGAGTGAGAAGGGACAGGTAAGGCACACAGGCTACCAGACGCTTCCGAACGACACAATTTACGTTCGCATAAACACAATTACACAAACTTAAATTCTAAAATTTTAATACACACGACACACACACTTTTACAAAGTGGCGCACCAACTAGTGAGGCTAGAATTACGAGAGAATATCTAGCGGCAGGTACGACAGAAGGTCAACAAGATGAAGAGAGCATCATCATTAAGGCGGACGAAGGAGGCCGAAAAGGAAGTTCGAGCGGAAGAGAAGGAAGTGACTTCGGTCGAAGACGCCGAACAAATGTTACCTCCCATGGAACCAGTCAAACCCGTGCAGCCAGAAAATCAACCGGAGAAACCCGCACAACCAGAGGACGGGAGTTTACTGGAAATGATGAGAATACTGATGGAAGATAACCGGAAGAGAATTAAAAAAACGAACAAAAATATAACATCATTAAAAAAATTTCAAAAAAATAGAAGGAAATTAAATGAAAAATTGGACCAGAACAGGAAGAAACCAATAAAAATATAGAGTCATTAAAAGGAAGAAAAATAGAACTCAGCCAGCAAATGGCCGAAAATAATAAGGAAATGGCAGTGAACATGGAAAACTTAAAATAGAAGAGTTGAAACAAGACAACCAGAAAAACTATGGAGGAGTTGAAGGAAGAGTTGAGCAGAACTATTGAAAATAATAATGAGCAGATCAATAAGAAGATCGAGGAGGAGATGACGAGTATACGACAAGAGATTTCCGAAATACACGGGAAATGGGAAATTACGAGCCATGAAATACAACAAACGAAGGAAGACTTCGGCGAACGGATGACCAACCTGGAAGAAGACAGCCAGATCCGAATAGAATCGATAAAAACCGCAACCGACCAAAATATAAAACAGGTACGGACAGATTTTGGAGAGAAGTGCCGGGAGATCGACACCGCCGTAAGCGAAGTTCGCGGACAAGGCCAACAAAACAAAAATAAAATTGAAGAAATCCAGCAACGAGAGATTGCCAAAATCAGGGAGGAGTTGGAAATAATTAATAACAGACCGCCAATAATGACACAGTACCAACACATGGACAACCGGGAAGTAATCAACTTTAAACAATACCGGCGAAACCCGATGGAGTTTTTAGAGAGAGTAGACGAACAACTGGCCAAAACTCGGGAGAACAGATGGACCATTATCCGAGGGTACTTGGACGAGTATTTTCGTGATATAAACGATAATTGGTGGACGGCCACGAGACACGACCTCACGAATTACGAACAATTTAAAGACGTGTTCAAAAGGAAATACTGGTCGGAGGCAACACAAAACATCGTGCGAGACAGTATATGTTTCGGCAGGTATGACGCCACCAGAGGGACAACTTTCACGGCATATTTCCTGGGAAAGGTATGCCTAGCAAGGAACTTGGAGCCGAAAATCCCAGAAGAAAGTTTGGTGACGAAACTTGCTTTTCATTACGAAGAGGGTGTCTCCAGAGCGCGGCTGGGTAGCCAAATTAAAACCATACAATCCATGGCAGCCCTGTTAGAAGATTACGAAAGGGAGCGTTATTATCGTAGGAGCCGACAGCGGGACGACAGGGGCGAAAACAAAAATTTTCAGAACGGTTACCAATATAATAACAACAATTACCGTTCTAATTATAACAACCGTAACAATGCGAATAACCCGCCTAACGAGTCGCATAATAGAACAAATAATAATCCGGCCAGCCAACAAAATAACGGCTATAATAACAATAATAGGCCAAACAATCACAAATAATCAATAAACCGGCCAAATAATACACATCAACCCTATAGGCCGAATAACACCAATTACAACCGGCCAAATTTCAACAACAATACAAATGACAATAGAAATCGCAATAACACAGATCGTAACTATCGTCAAGTGCATTATGTGAGGGCCGAAAGTGACGGGAGAAATAGGTCGTACTATCAGGGACGACGAAGTGCCGACCGAAATGCCTACGGACACCGGTACAGTGATAGCAATTACGGACGTGACACCAGAACCAACACGGGCCGAAGTCGTAGCCAAGAAGTATACAGGCGTGACCGGTACGAAGAGGATCACAACCAGCCTGAACCCCGACCGTCAACGAGCGGAAGTCAGCCAACAAATCAACAAGACGATCGTAACAATCAGTCCGAGATGACGTTAAACTAGGAGCGGCAGTGAAAAAACTACTTGTACCCTCACTGAACCAGTCTATTGGGTTAAATCGCAACGTTACTCAAACCAACGGCGAACGCACAATTACAATCGTGCGAAATAATTATTTGAAGAATATTATAGAGGAATTGCTCGAAGAAAAAGACAACCAATCTGATAATAAACATAACGAAATTGCTTATATTTCAACGCAAGTCAACGGAGTACCAGCACAAATTATGATAGACACTGGATCCAATATTTCATTAATCGACAGTATCGAACTTCAGAAAATCCAAGAAGCGAGTAAGACAATTATACTTACGCTACCCATCAGCAACATTGTCCTTGTAGGAGCGACCGGACGACAAAACAGAACCGTCCGAAAACAAGTGCAACTCGAACTGACAAGCAACGGACAAACCGTAACAATGACGTTTTTAGTAGCCAGTGGATTGCCATTCCAGATGCTAATTGGTTGCGATATGCTGCGCCAGTACTCAGCCATAATTGACCTGAGCAAATACAAACTATTTTTGAAGAAGGGTGACATACAATGGATAACCGAACTGACCAATAGTGACGAAATACAGCCAAATAAAACAATGTACCATATCCAAAAATACAGAAATACTGGAGAACATACACTAAATAATGGAATTTATGACGAGACCGACAATGAAGAACTATGGCAAGAAAAAATCGAAGAAATCCGAACTTTCCAGAGAGAGAAAACGAACGCACAATTAACAGTTCAACAAGCTGAACAACTGATAGAAGTGTATAATAGATACAAGCACGTATTTTCAGATACACCTGGGAAGGTCAGAGATTATCAGTGCGAAATTCAATTCCGAGAGCCTGTCAACTTGATAAAAAAATCTTACCCGATCGCATTTTCATTGAAGGAAGCGGTGAGAACAGAAATGTATATGGGACACTGTCTGCGGCTATTGGCAGGTCGAGTTACACCCATCCAGTAGAAAGTACATGGCATTTATATTTGAAGGACGGAACTTCCAATTCAAAAGATTACCCTTCGGATTGGTGAATTCGGTAGCAGTATTTGTAAAAATTATGGACCAGATACTTGGACCAGATGCATTACAGTTTACAACAGTCTATGTAGACGATCTATTAATAACTTCAGATGTGTGGGATGAACATTGTCACCGAGTAGAACACGTGCTGAAAAACTATCAAACAACCATATAACCCTCAAACTGGAAAAATCCAAATTTTTGGCTGACGAAGTGCAATTTTTAGGGTTCAACTTGTCTGGAAATGGGATAACACCATCACAAGAAAAGGTTGAATGCATACAGAAGTTTCCAACACCTAAAAATAAGAAACAACTCCAATCATTTCTCGGTCTATGCAATTATTACCGAAAGTTCCAAAAGAATTATTCTGAAATGACAGCCAAATTTTCACACCAATTGTCATCCAAGAACAAATGGACGTGGGAGTCGAACAAGACATAACACTCCAACTGATTAAAAACAAATTCATTGAGTCAGTAATGTTACGTCATCCTAATTTCACTAAACCATTCTATTTAAATTGCGACGCCAGTGACGTTAGCCTTGGATCCGTTTTGTACCAGGAGGATGAAGAGGGAAATCATTGTGTGATCAGTTTCGCAAGTAGAGTGCTAAACAGCAGTGAGAGAAATTATAATGTCACGGAGAAGGAATTGCTGAGCGTTGTGTTTTCATGTGGAAAATTTAGAACCTACATATTGGGGTACCCGATTACAGTGAGGACTGACCACAAGTCCATATCATTCCTCAGAAATTGTAAGTTAAGTCATGGAAGATTGACTAGATGGAGTTTGGTATTACAGGAGTATGATTTAAATTGGGAATACATCCCAGGCAAGAAAAATGTTGTAGCAGATACCCTGTCCAGAGTAAACATTAAAGACCAGACGTACGAAGGAGAAAAGGAAACTGTTATCAAAATATACCACATAATTAAAAGCAGAACTGACTTGGCCAACATCATGAAAGAAATGGAACGACAACAAGCACAAGATCCCAACTAAGCAAAATTCTATCAACGCTTAACAGACAAAGATGACCACATATCCCAATATTACTGCAAACACCAAGGAATACTTTTCATAAAACCACAATATAAATTCAACACCTGGAAAATAGCAATACCTCAAGCCACAGAGAAGGACTTAATTCTCGATTATCATGAGAGATATGGGCACATGGGCGCATTAAAAGTGGTAAAGGCCTTACAAGAGCATGTATACATGAAAGATGCTAACAGAAAGGTACGGAAATATATAAAACAATGTCACATCTGCCAACTAGTGAAGGTCAACAATGACAGAAAGGAGGGCACCATGATACCTATAACCACATCTTGTAAATTGGAGAAAGTCTTCGTTGACATATGCGGACCATTTCCGCGTAGTGCCACCACCAAGAGAAATTACTTCATAATCCAATTTCCAAATGGAGAAGAATATCAGTTCGATGACGTGCAATTTCACAATAAAATACTAGAAAAGACTGACAAAATCAGAGAAAAATAAGCAAATGCAACCGAAACCCATACAATATCAGATTGGAGAGCAAATATTACTTAAAAACAGAGGATTACCAAGCACCATGGAAGGGATAGCCAAGAAGCTATTGTTACTTTACACAGGACCCTATATAGTAAGTAAAGACAATCAAAATAATACATATGAGATCGTAGACCCAAAGACACAAAGAAGAAAGGGGACATATAACCAAACCTCTATGAAAAAATATTATTAAAAACAAGAAAAAAACATCCTGAAACCAATTAATAAATAACTAGTGTTAAACAGTAAGAAAAATAAACAAAACAAATAATAATAAAAAGATCATGTATACCATACCCACTAATAATATCGAATCACTAAGAGCTAGAGAGTGTGAATAAAAGAAAAAGAATATAATTTGAAATAATGTATTGTATAAACTAAATAATAATAATGTGAAGAATCCTACAAATGATATTTATTTTATAGTCGCACTAAGACTACTTATATAATTTTATTAATGATTGACTGTAGATAAGTCCAGCAATCAAATGTGTATTTTACGGCGGAGCAATGGAGTCAAAAGTACCCCTCCGATCCGATTCAATATAATGTTAGGGAAAAATGTTAGGGAATTAGATATCAAAGGGATAAGAACATTAAACAAAAATATAATACAAAAATCAAGAAGAATACTGACACTCAAAAATAAAAAGAACCGATAGCTCAAAACTAACCAGTGATTAAGAAAATAAATTGAAATAATGATTGATAATTTCAATCAAAAACCTGAACGATATTTGCTGAAATAATCAATTTTAGTGGCAGGGCAATATGTAATGGTACATATCTTCAACAAACAATAATGAAGAAACATGATAAGAATAAATTATTAAATATTAACACTATGATAAAAAGGGATGAGTCAGAGATAAAAGAATGGGTGATTAAAAATAATAATACGATCAAACATATGAAAGTAATCATAAAAGTAACCTCTGATAAGAAAAGTAACAAGCAACGGACCAAAACGTTGAAAACAATGATACATGGCGATTTAACCATAATAACCCAATAGATGGTAAGTGAGAAAGTAGAACCAGCCCCAACACCAAGGAAAGGATATATATAATTATGAACACATTGTAAGTGAGAAAGTAGAACCAGCCACAACACTAACAAGAAAGGATATATAAATAATAACAAATGAAGAAGTGAAAAGTAGAACCAGCCCCAACACCAAGGAAGGGATATATGAAGAAATATAACAAATGAACAAAATAAAATAACTAGAAATGAAAAAACAGTAAAATATGCACAACAAATGAAGTAAAAGTGAAAAGTGCAGAACACCAAACCAAGTGAAAAGAGACCAATCAATAATAATTGTAAATAATAATGATAAATGTAAACCCAGACAAACAATGTAAAATGAGAAGTGTTAAATTTCAATAACTTAAATTTTAGAAGGGTACACTAACCCAAATGAATAGAGATAACTATGACAAATCAATCTAGCACGACATAAACTTGTTAAATTAGAGTAATAATGAACATTTTGTAAAATGAGAAAGAGAATTTAAGTAAGCAATACCCACCAGTAACACTTAAATCAAATATAGAGTGCAAGGTGATAGTATTAAAATACCCAATTAAATAGAACCCCATTGATAGTGATAAACACTGATAAATCAGTGAAAAAGATTTAAGAGTGATAAAAAGTGAGTGAAAGCTAATAATTGCTAAACACAGAAAGGACTGTGGCAATTAAAAGCAATTATCAGTGAACACCAGTGTATGACAAACTAAACTAAAGTGTAGTAGAAATAATTAATAGAGTTAGATAGTAGTAGTACTTGACATATCATATTTTAAATTTGAACAATTAGTATTCTAAGTTGGCAATTTATATTATTACCAATGTATTTAAGAAAAATGGACTATTAGTGTGTTAATACACAGTATAGATGAATTTCTAATATACAGAGGTATAAAACCAAATATTATTAATATAAAATGATAAGGGAAAGACATTTAATAATAATATAATCATAAAGATTTTAATATAATATATAGTAAAATGTTATTAGAAGTTCCATGTTAATGACCTAATGTCATATAGAATTTAGTAATAAGGAAATATCATTGTGTTCAAATATTTAATTAATGTTTATATTTTTATCTTTTATACTATGTAATAATTATAACTCACCAAAGAGTATGAGGAGATGAAGAAAATGAACATTGTGAGTAATGACATGCAAAATAATTATGTTTAATGAATAGAATTATGTCTGTGGGAATTATGTAGACCATAAGATTAAATGTTATATTTTAAATAATAAAGAATAAGAAATAATAATTAAAACAAACAAAAGCAGTAAACAAGAAACAAAATAAATACAGACAAATCCAATGATACTAAAAAGCAGTTATGACAATAGACAAGCCAGAATATGGAAACAATAAAATCACATACAATTACAATAGAACAGACATAAAACCATTCAACAAATGAACAAATCATGTATTAAACAAATCAGAACCCATACAAGGGGAAAATAAAATGTAATCTCTGTAATTAAGAAAAATAGCCAATTGCTGTTTAGGCCTAGGCAAATGCCTAACTGTAAAACTACAAAAAAACTTCAATTTTAAGAATTAAACAATAACATTAGCAAAACTAAGGCAAGTAAACAATAAAAGACAATTAGGCAATCATGTTAAGAAAGAAATATTAAAGTAATCATGTAAATTAAGAAAACAGTGTAATTAAACAATATCAACATAACTGTCAAAATGTTAATACATCAGTAAACCCAACCTTATTGGATGTTAAATTAATCCTTGAAACAAAATACGAACAGTGGTGATGATATTTAATACTTAAAATTGAATACCGAAGATTAATTGCATTCAGAAGATCTGTAACCATTTTAAATAAAAATTCAAATCTCCTAACAATGGTCTTAAGCCAATTTTAACCAATCAGAATCTT
>JAKSZP010019489.1:0-10990 GCA_022478985.1 Massospora cicadina | reverse complement strand
ATTGCTCGCCACAAGAGTGGCTGTGTGCGGAGTACTGCAAAAACCCAGTCACCCGCCTCGGGAGACAACTGGGACATCAGATCCACTCCTCACAAAAGCGGATTTGAACTAGACGAATTGTTTTTTCTTAATGAGGGCTTTGGATCAAGGGAAGCTAAGGCCTAATGAATTTCCAAATAAATCTCGAGAGAAAGGTGGGGAATCATGACATTATGATTGCGAAAACTGAGACCACCAGGTACGAGCAGGAAGGGTGGGCACTTCCCAATTGGTAGTTGCAAGAATAACGCCGAGATGCACCAATACAAAACCAAACAAGAAAACTGTGGTGAGCACCTTTGTGGCAGTGACAAATGGCCAGCGCACCCAATTTACTAATAATGAAAGTCCCACACAGATAATTCTTATGTATGTATAATAAAAAGGTTGGTCAACTAATGTCATGAGAGTGTCTGTAACTCTCTCGTTCCCAGCAAGGTGATGTGGGATGCAAAACCACATTGCTAGGGAACTAGCTGTTAGAAGAATGGGAAGGAAGGCACCTTAAACAGTGCCTGTGCCAAAGGCACCCCAGGCAAGGGTGTAAAGTGCAACATAAAGTACCAGGTAAGACAGGAATATCACGGCTTGAGTGGACCCCAAAGGGGAGTCCATAATCAAATGTAACTTGGCGTCAGGGGTCTTGGGTGCCTCGATCTGGAGGGGACCTGGGCGACCCAAGGGAGCACCTGGGATTTTGGTAAATTGCAATAGAGGGTAGTGGCCCACATAGTTGGAGACCTCCCTGAAGAGGTCCGCCACCAAGTTAGCTCAAGTAACCAAAAAGTAAAAATGTAAAAAAACGGGTATTTTTATTTAAGAAAGTCGACCAACAAGGAATGTTGGTCGCAAAACATATTTAAAGTGTGCCAGGGAAATTTGGGTTCTTCGGAAATGCGCCCAAACCTTGATGCTCCAATAAACAGATGCTTCCATCCATTTTCATAAAATACACCAAAAGTGCCTTCACTCGAGTAATTGATTGAAGCTGTATTTTACCTGAGCTTAAAATTTTATAGCTAGAGCAGGACTTGAACCCTTGCTCTCCAACCAAGCGAATCAAACCATCTTTGTTTATAACATAAATTGTTCATTTTAGTGCCTGGGCCGCGATCAGAGGCTGGGCGTTTTGCGCCCCATTAGTATCAGCCTGGGCATGTTTGGCTTGCACCCAGCGTTGATCTAAGGTGTGTTTCAGGTCAGGAAGAGCCTGAAGCTTCACCTTCTGGGCCTCCTGTCACCCAGCCTTGTCTTTAGCATATGTTCCTACTATAAAGTCATCCAACCATGACAGTGAGTGATGCTGCCTGCAACTAGTGAGTTGATCAGTTGGTGAAGTGCCCTGCCATAATGGGTAATAAGTCCCATTACCTAAACAGGTCGCTAGACAATTATGATTGGTTCGCTTGGATCAAGGGGTAAACGTTAGAGAAACGTTTTCTGACTCTTTCTATTTGAGGTCTTGAGGATGTCCAACAATGGAATCCTAGCCAGGATATGGGAAGACCATTGCTGCTGAGATGAAGATGGGTGATTCAACAGCAACGGCTGCCATTTCATCAAAGAGGTGTCAACTGAGGGTTAGACAGCTGAATCCCCTACTATATATATTTCCCTAGGATTTAATATAATAAAATAACCTAGTTCTTAGATAACAAGTACTTTAAAGCTATATTATCAATTTGGTGTATAATTAGACTATCATCTTCTATTGTGTCATTCTATCTCAAGGATATTATTACAGAAGGCAATAATTAAAAAACTCCAAGAGAGAAGAGTAAAGATCTGAGTGGGGATCTAGAGATGAAGGAACCACAATCAGGGATAGCTGCTGACTGTGTGTTGGGCTGAGAGAGACTGTCACCGGGGTATCTTAACAAAGATCAAGTGGACAAGAGTATAGGAAATGAATCCCTACAAGTTCGACTTTAAGAGTATTTAATTGGAAATACTGGCCGAGCGTTGGGCCAAATAATAGTTTATCTCAACTATGGATAATAATATCCATACTATTATCAATTCATAATACATTCTACACAATGTGACAAAATGCATGAGGAAATCGAACCTGTGCAGTAAAAAGGTTACTGGGTTACCCACCAATAATCAGCCTAGAGTAAATTTTTACAAGTTGGTGCTCACTACAGGGGTAGTTGAATTTAAGAATATAGAAAATGATGTTCTATGAAGATGTTTCCAAATTTAAAAATAAGTTTCTGAAGGAAGTAACGAAGATAGAACATGAAGAGGATCACATTCAGTGGCATTCACCCAGCTCAGCAGTATAGGTCCAAGTGAAGCAAAATGAAGATACTCGAGTTCAGGGAAAAGGACTTGCAGCCTAGATATGAAACTATCTTGAGCTGCAAGGAAACCAGTTCCATCGGACATCTACTTGAGATGAAGAGCATTAGCAGGGCTAACTTGGGTTGGAATTGGGCCCGCTGTAAATAGTCCTAAGTGTCAGCAGGATCAACTCAGGCTGAAATTGATCCTCTTTAAATAGTACTGGGAAGAGAGTGTTTAGATGAGGCATTGGATGAAATAGGAAGCAATCAATCCGGAGAATTGGATTGCCATACCAATGGAGAGATGAGGTCAAAGTAGGAAATAATTAATCTGAGACAGTGGGAAAATCATTTGAATCAATAACACTCAATCACTGGTCAGAAGTTGCTGGAGACGAGTTAATCAATTCAGGAGAAATTGGATGAAGCTAATGAGACCAGAACGACCAGTGTACTTGAGGATAGCCATGAAGGCTGAAAATCATTTTCAGGTGAAAAAAGATCTGGACAATCAAATGAAACTGTTGGCTAATGGGATACAAGGATCCAAAGCATCAGTTGCCAAATAAGAGATGAAATTAGGGCCTGTTGGATGAATAACCAGTCGGGATTAAAGGCCTAATTAAGAGTATTGCCAAAGTTGGCAAGAATAGCCTATAAGTGAAGAGACAGTGCTGCTGGTCATATAGTGAGAAAGGGCAACATTAATTGGAAGTATTGAGCCTAAGAAAAAATAGTTGCAATGTTCCCAGCAGACCTCTGAACCATTAAATGGTTATGTCCAGAGATTTTGGTCAAGTCCCATAAGGGGACCACTGAACCAAATGGTTGGTTAAATCTTAAGAGGATAAGATCCTGAACCATGATAACTGGTAGGTTTAAGTACCTAGGACCCAGTTTGGATAAAGGGGAAAAGAAGGACCTCTGAACCTTTTTGTAGGTTGCAAGTCCCATTACAAAAGAAAATACAAAATATTATACAAAACATATAAAATATCAATTTTTATGGACTATGAGTTTTGGACCTAAGAAGCGACAAGAAATCCTGACAGCTGGATGGAGGTAATTTCACTCTTGACAAGATGGAAGTACCAGCCAGGGTAGCCAAAAAAATCAACCTATTGGTTAATTGAGAGCAGCTTGCTGATCTGCTGGAAGGCCAACAGGAGGAAGTGCTCAAACTATTTGATAAATATTGGGAAGTGTTTGCTCAGGATGACCACAATTTGGGATGCGCACAAGACATAATTTACAAGGTCAACACTGGGGAAAATTTACCAATAAGGATGAGACCAATCCAAAGATCAAAAGCCACCAAAGCAGTAGTGGAGGATGAAATCAGCAAACTAGTGAAGCATGGGCTTCTAGTTCCATTGTCAAGTCCCTGGGCGAGTCCAATTCTATTTGTGAAGAAGAAGGCTGGATTGAACTGGATGGTGATTGACTAATGAAGGCTGAAAAAATTATGAAAAAGGATTCGTATCCCCTACTGAGGATCAACAATGCACTAGATTGTTTAGGAGAAGCAAAGTATTTCTCCACGATGGATCTGATCTTGGGATATTGGCAGATCGACTTGCCAAAGGAAGACCAAGAAAAATTCGCGATTATTATTGCGCAGGGGCTATATCAACCAATGAGGATGTCACAGTGTCTCTGCAATGCGCCTGCAACGCTTCAGAGGGCCATGGATGCGATACTAAGTGACTTGAAGTTGTCAAGCATCCTGGTATATCTGGACAATATCAACATGATCAGTAGGATGTTTACTGATCACCTCCACCACTTGGAAGAAATATTTCAGTGACTGTCTGCAGCTAACTTGAAGATCAAGCTAAGGAAGTGCCAATTCTTCAAGAAAGAGTTATAATACCTGGGATTTGTAATCAACCTAAGTGGATTGTAGCCACAAACCCAAAAGATAGCAGCTATAGAGCGTATGGCTGTACCAAAGAGTGTCTGAGACATCCAAGTGTTCCTTGGGATGGTCAGATACTACAGAAGATTTATTTGGGACTTCACCCAAATAGCCAAGTCATTATTCTATTTATTAAGGGATCCAAAAAAGGATCAATTTGGAATGAAGAGGCCCAGGACTCCTTTGATGAGTTATGTCAGTATTTGATAGATTCACCAATTCTGAAATATCTGAATTTCAATAGGGAGTTTATCATTCAAACTGATGCTTCGTTGATGGCAATAGGCGCTATACTGAGCTAAGTAGACGAACTTGGGGACAAGCATCTGGTGGTGTATTTGAGCCAGACATTCTCAGCCGCTGAGAGGAACTACACAGTGACTGAGTGGGAATGCCTTGTAGTCATATACACATGTAAGAAGATTCAGGTGTATGTACACAGAACGCACTTTAAGGTGGTGACAGACCACTCTTTGCTGCGTTGGCTGCACAATCTAAGAGAACTGGAAGGATGACTGGCCCAATGGGCGCTTAAGCTTCAGGATTACAATTATGAGGTAGTTCACCAAGTGGGGGCTTCTCATCAGAACGCGGATGGATTATCACAGTTACCAATGGTCCAGTTGGTATACCTGAAGGTGGATGAGCTATTCCCAAGAATGGTCAAAGGAAAAATTGGGGACAAATTCCAGGAAACCTAAGGTGCATTTTTAAAGGCAATGGAAAACACCAAGACTATGGTTGGACAAGTATTCAAGACAATCAATGGGAAGCAGTTATTATTCCTGAAACTATTGGAAAGAGCAGCAATAGTACAAGAAGCACACAAGGTTGTCAGGCATGGAGGCCTGAGGAAAACAACCAACCATATTTGCCAGTATTATTACTGGGAATTGATCAACTACGATGTTGCGGATTATCTGGCTTGTTGTGTGGAGTGCCAGCTGCATAAACCACACAAGAATACAACTGGATACCGACTGGTCCGCCCTGGATTTGACTGGCACATGGTGTCCATCGACATGATGGGACCGCTGATGATGAGCACAGGGGGAGTCAAGTACATCATAGTCGCCATCAACCATATGACAAGATGGCTCATGACAAAGCCCCTACCAGAGTAAATGCTACCAGTACTGCGAGGTTCATCCTGGACCAAGCGGTATACTGGCATGGATGTCTGCAGGTCCTGCTGAGCAATAATGGGACCAACTTCATGTCTCATGTGATCCCAAGGTTAAACAAAATAATGGGGATCTGAGGAGTTGTGTCAGTACCATACCGGCCAGAGACAAACGGACTGGTAGAATGGGTCAATGGGACGCTGGCCATGACGCTAAGGAAGCTAGTCGCAGGGAGAACTTCCGCGTGGGGAACATACCTGAGTTTGGTGACGTTTGCTTACAACATTAGTCATCGTATGGCGACGAGAAAGATGTCATTTGAATTATTATATGAAAGAAAGGCCACGTTGCCGCCAATTTTATATTTGGTGGCGGAACCTATACTGGGGATTAGTACTAAGCAATACTTGAACTGACTGACAAGTATCCTGATCAATATGCAATTGACAAGCATTCAACTCAACCTTGAAGAAAAGGATACAAGTGAAATCAATGGATGATAAGAACCAACTGGCATTAGAAGGATATTGAATAGGGGAAAGAGTCGCCTATTACAATATGCATGGTTTTGAACGAAGAAACAAATTAGATGCATTGTGGTTGGGTCTGTTTGAAGTAATCACCAAGATGGTGACCAATGCTTACTCCATCAAGAATCTCTTGGATGAAAGAGTTGTAAATCGAGTCCACACTAAGTATCTAAAGCGTTGGATCAATGAAAAAATAAAAGAGTTCCCAAAGGACTGATGAACCATTAAGTTGGTCATGTCCTGATGATTAGGTCAAGTTCAAAAAAAGACCTCTGAACCAATCTAGATGGTTAAGTCTGAAAAAGGACCTCTGAACCATGGAAAACTGGTAGGTTTAAGTACCCAGGACTCAGTTTGGGGGAAAAGATGGTCTGCTGAACCAAAACAAGGTCAAGTCCCATAGTAAAAAAGAATAATAAAGATAAAAAATTGATAAAGATATGAAAAAAATAATAAAAAAACATTACAAACTGCATAGATAAAAAAGCTGATATATTTTTATATTTTTTATTTTTATTGATCATCCTCAGTATGGGGATGATTCCGCCTATGTCGCCTCTTAGGGGAGGGAGGATGGATCATGGTAGGAATAAACAGCCCATCAAAATTGATATGCGATCAGATGCTAGCAAGGGCGAGACCTACACAAAACCAAGTTTGT
Organism: Massospora cicadina; assembly: GCA_022478985.1. Lineage (NCBI taxonomy): Eukaryota > Fungi > Entomophthoromycota > Entomophthoromycetes > Entomophthorales > Entomophthoraceae > Massospora > Massospora cicadina. The sequence continues at coordinate 4,430 of JAKSZP010019489.1, read as the reverse complement.
TGAGCAGATGCCAAGCCCTGAGAAAATGTGACTAGGGGAAGGAAATTGAGATGTTGGAACATCGATGAATCCCCCCTCAGGTTGGGACCATCTAGTACTAAAAAAAAGAGATGTTGGAGGAAGCCAATCGCAAAACCCCAGAGTGGGGAGGAAAGCAACAGTATAAAAAGAGACAATTGGCATATAACCCTGAGTAATCCCAATATGGCACCAGAGCTGGAACATTAGTCCTGAGCGCCTACTGACAGGCTTCATCAAGGACACCAGACATGTAGGCCAGCAACAAAGAAGGAATACTTGACAGGGGTTGCTAAATCATGCCCTATCAATGCCATCAGCGGAAGATACTGATGGGAAGCTCCAGAGAAGAGATAGTTGTGCAGAGAGCAGATTGCATCCTGCAAGCGGCGACTACTGGCTTTGCAGAAGCTAAAGCTGAACAAACGGTGGAACCCAGGTGAGGCTGGAAGCTTCATGCCTCAACTTCAAAGAACTTGGCCAGCAAAGCGAAGAGCATAAGTGGCAGTATTCTGATCCAGAAGGTTATCAAGATCAGAGGAATTCAGCACTAAAGTCAAAGCCTCAGTAACTTGGGTCTGGAGTTCAGCATAGGGGAGTTCGAAGTAAATGTTGTTACTGATTGAGAGCTTGGAGACCAGAACAGTGAGTTTGTAAAATTGACTGAGTTGGAAGAGGAACTCAGGGAGCAAGTCCAACCCAGCCAGAAATGAACAATCCAGAGAAACTGGCATAATCTCTGGAGCATCTACAATGATGTTTGGAGCATCAGCAAAAGGAGCCAAATCCAGGAGGGTTTTGAAGTCCAACTCTGGAATTGACTGCAGAGGAAGAGTCAGCTAAGAGTTGTTCAAAATGATGGCCATCCTGGTTTTGGAGGAATTAGTTACCATTTCCGGTAATTTGATAGAAGGACTAGCCGCTTGCACCAGACTAGGAGTATGAGTCCTGGAAGGACCATAAAAGAGGTTCCAGTGAGCATCCTGACTAATCTGCTGGAAAAGACAAAGGTCTGGATCAGACAGACTATTGAGGAGCTGCTTGTAGCGAGACTCAGAATATGACATATGAGCTGGATGAGAGGGGGGATGTCAGACTTATATAGAAGCTGACATTATGCACTCTATAATCCATTAAGCTCCAATTTTGGAAAAATTAATCTTAAAATTAATGAGATAAGCTCTCCAAGGGAAGAATTAAGAATGACTTATGCCAAGAGGTTATGAGTGAAATAACAAGGGCGGATATGAAATAAGTATTATCAAATAAGCTGCAAAATGAGCATCAATGGCAAGAGTCTCCTGTCTAGGATGAGGAGAAAATCAGGAAATCAAGAACGCCAGACCAAGAATCCTGAATATGACAGCGGGTCATATACCCTAATGGGGGGGAAAACTGGATCCAGGTACTAATAGTATCACGAGTAAATTGATCAGCCTGGCACAACAGAAGGTCATGGGGACCGTGCTCTGAGAAGGTGGTAGCGATGAGGAAGAGGAAGAATTCTGTATGCCAAAGGTTGTCCTGAGCAGCGCTGAGTATTGACAAGTGTACTCCAATTGAACCAATGAAGTATTTGACCAAGTGTCTGAAGCGGTGTTCTCATGCCCCACTCCTTTTCTCGCTGAAATCTAGGCAAGAGGGGGGATGTGTTGGGATTTTTACCCCATATTCCCAGCCTGCTAGATTACCTGGTATTGCTAGGGAAAAATTCCCTAAGGCGAAATGAATCAGAAAATGGTTGGCTCAAGTTATGGAGGAATTATGTTTGAGGGATTTTGGGATATTCGCCTGGTCATATCTGTCAGGGATTGATCAGGATAAATACCTAAGATCTAATTGAGCGGAGTTGCTGATGAAATAGGGGCATCTGGTAGTTTTTAACTATCAGGTGTACCAATTGGGATTGGGTGGTTTCCATCACTGACTGATTGGTAATGAATAGCAAGTTGTGAGGCAAGTGATGCCACCTGCAACTAGCAAATTGATTGGTTGGTGAGTGACCTGCCATAATGGGTAATAAGTCCCATTACCTAAGCAGGTCGCTAGCCAATTATGGTTGGTTTACTTGGATCAAGTGGAAAACGTTAGGGACACGTTTTCTGACATTTTCTATTTGAGGTCTCAAGAATGTCCAATGACGGAATCCTAGCCAAGGTGGGGAAGACCATTGCTACCAAGACGAGGATGGTTGATTTAATGGCAACGGCTGCCATTTCATCAAAGAGGTGTCAACTGAGGGTTAGACAGCTGAATCCCCTATTATATAATTCCCTAGGATTTACTATAATAAAATAACCTAGTTTTTAGACAACAAGTACTTTACAGTTATATTATCAATTTGGTGTATAATTAGACTATCATCTTCTAAAGTGTCATTCTATCTCAAGGATATTATTGCAGAAGGCAATAATTGGAAGAATCTAAGAGAGAAGAGTAAAGATCTGAGCGGGGATCTAGAGATAAAGGAATCATAATCAGGGATAGCTGCTGACTGTGTGTTGGGCTGAGAGAGACTGTCACCGGGGTATCTTAACAAAGATTGGGTGGACAAGAGTATAGGGAATGAATCCCTATGGGTACAACTTCAAGATTATTTAATTGGAATTACTGGCCGAGCGTTGGGTCAAATAATAGTTCAATATCAACTACAGATAATAGTCTCCATACTATTATTGATTCATAATACATTCTACACAACGTGACAAAGTGCATGAGGAAATCAAACCTGTGCAATAAAAAGGTTACTGGGTTGCCCACCGATAATCAACCTAGAGTAAATTTTTACAGCTTGTATATCAAGCATATAATAGGATCTGAAAATCTAGTTATAGATACACAAAAAATGAGAAGATATAGAGATTGTTGAAATTGCACTGCAACGTCATATTAGAAGTGCACAGGTTAACTTGCACAAAAATTAAAGGTACTCTGTATGATGAAAGAAAAAACATGAAAGTACAAGCAAAAGAAATTTACTATTAAAAATAGTCTTCTAATAATAAAATATATACAGCAAACTATAGTGTATAATACTGAAGGTGGCTTAAGGCTTGTAGGTTGAAAATCTTTGTCCTGGGTAGGCTTCAGAAGCTATTACAAGAACAAGATCCTTTTTTCAAATGATAGCCCTTTCAATATATGTTTTTATATATCTCAGGACTCTCAATGATGCAGATTTTTGATACTAAGAACCACTTAGGAATTCCATGCTCTTTTCATTTTATTCCTAAAAGCATGGAAATTAATGCCTAGGCCTTGCTGCACATACATTTAATACCAATAGGCAAATACAAATGATGCAGTGACATTTGCCAAAGATAATATAAACAATAGTATTTACGCATTTTTAGCGGCGTTGAGTCAAGGGAGCTTATAGATAATTGTTCAATTGTACACAACTAATGGAGCAAGGTAACAATGAAAATTAGTAAGTCAGGGTTTAGAATTAATGGGGTGACAATGGATCAATTGTACCTTTATTACTACCTTTAATAATTAATGGTGTCAAGTAAAGCTATATTAACATTTAATTTGGTGATTTAACCCACAAAAAGGTCAAGTAACTTAGTACTACAGATCACGTTGACATAAGGGCAAGATTTATCAAAGCTTTAGTCTTATAATTGGTTATGTATACAAGTTAAATAAGTTAAATAGTTATATCATATAGTGTGTCAGTTTAAATCTCAAAAAAGATGAAGATAAGATAATATATGATTATTTTATTGTTTAGGCGCTAATATTTATACTTTAGAGACATCTCCTATCATGTGCATCTGTTAAAGATGAGTTCATTCATACCATGCCAATCTTCTGAAGTTAATTTCCATATATAAATATAAATATAAATATAAAATAAGTTCTAAAGACAGATCATCCTAATTCTTAATTTTAATTTTAAATTTATTTGAGGTGGTAAAATCTGAGGATGATACCACACCAATTAATGAGAGAATTGAATTAATGGGAAAGGAGGATAAAACTCAGAAAACCTCCATATGTGACATTATGATAGGCCAGGAACTCCATAAACCGCCTTGCTATATGCTATCTCAGTTTGGGCATTAGTGCACAATGCCAACACAGTCATAATTATCTCCTACCAAAAAGTTCATTTACCAGGATTGAACTCGTTAGGCAGTGGTGATTGAGTCCATACTCTACCACTGGGGTACCCTCCCAGATCATCCTAATTCTATGTCATAAAATAAAATCAATTCAGCCTAATTGCTGGCAAAGATACTTTTATATAAAGGGAAAATTTTAGGTTTAATACCAACGTCAAGTCAATGCTTAATTGCCCTAAAATTATCCCAATTTTAGCTATGTCATAAAATTGGAATCAACAATAAATGGGAAGACATATACAATAAAATTATAGTTGACACACACTGAATAGTGACATTTAC
>JAKSZP010019488.1:0-11032 GCA_022478985.1 Massospora cicadina | reverse complement strand
ATAAAGTATATTTCACTTAGGCTAAAAAAACCTGTAGTGATCATTAAATACAAGGCCTGAACAACCTTGAGGTCATTAAGATTTCCAGATACGCCAGTATCCACCAAAGAGTTATTTGAAATATATTTCAAACAACTGTGCTATCCACAGCAAGCAGGAATCAAGAACAATCAAATCTATTGGAGCCCTTCATGATACATATTCCAGAGTTGGTATCTATGCTCATTGTCAGATATTAAATGTCTGATATTGTACTAAGAGTGATTAGGGTTTTAGTAGATAACATTGGCCAAAAAATCCTTTCAATTCTTGGTGGAACCCTGCAAATCAGGGTAACATATATACCCCCAATCCTTATCCAAATCTCCCCTATGGCTAGTAGAAGGGTAACGCCAAACCTCTGGAAAAATTGGGGGAGTTGTTCAGAGGGTCCTCTCCATCCCCTCACCCACTTAGTCAAACACCTACCTGTGACCACCCCCTTTTATAGCCTAGGAGGGGTTACATCAGATGGAAATATTTTCCCGCCTTCTGATTGGTCTAAATTTATTAAATCCCTTCTTTGCAGGTTCATCTTCCCAGCTGTCAACTCACCATCAGCCCTCACATTGAAGCGAGTGAGTCTTGAGGGATCTGATAGGTCAACATCCCATATTATCAAATTTGGATGTGCATAGCTTATAATAATTTTCTCATCTGACTCAATTCAAGCCTTGATGCAATTTAAATACTAATCAGTCTGATATCAAGAGGGTTTGCTTCTTAAAACCCTCGCCAACACTAATAAAGGCTTAATGTTAAAATCTTGGGCTTATTCAGTTGCTTGCTTCCAGCCCTAGATTTCAACTGCACATATTCATGGATCCTTGCGTTTATTTGATTGAAATTGAGTAACTGGGGCAATAATAGTATGAAGTATATTAATAGAGTTGAATACCCAAAAGCCACGTTGAGTGTATTGTCCAACGCTAGACAGGTGCTTCTTCCTCTTAAAAACATTTTAATACTGATAGGGAACACTTTCCCTATTCCCTTTTCGCAGAGCCAAGCGGAGATTTTGATAAAACCAACTTAAGGATATCTGATCCTTGCACTCTTCTCTTAAGAATAATGCTTTAAACAATTAATGTTAAAGCAACTAAGTTATTATAAATTTTTAATCCGCTTTTATTAAAGAATAATTTGGGGTTTTTATAGTTAGAATTGGCACACAACTTTTCAGCTGTCCGCTGGGAATTATTTGTGCTCCTAAACTGGTTTGACCCTCAGTATTAAGCACTAATTCTCGTTGGGTACCATTGCCTTGGTTTCTTATGAAGCATAATCCTTGGGTGTTTGGTGACCAAACAATTGGTATTAGGGACTCAAAACCAATTGTTTCAGCTGATTACAATTCTACTCTTCCTCCAGCGTTCAAACATTTTGGTAGTTTCCAATGACTCCAATCCATTCCACTCTGAATGATTTTCTACAATTTGACTAGTGGGTGTTATTCCCATATCAAATTATTGTTTGATTTCATCATGGATGATGCCTAACAATAATTTGATATGGGAATAACACCCATTAGTCAGCAGCCTCAAAAATCATTTGTGATGATTCCCAACAATAATCCCATCAATTAGCCAATGTTGCTGATCCTATATGATTATGATTTAATCACTGAATCTATTAATCAGTTAAAAGGTTAAATTATGTGGTCATCTGCAATTTGGACATATCCCCCATCTTGACCAGATATCCAACGGAAGATAGAACCCTCAGGGATGAAGTCACCTTAGCTTGAGCTCATATTTGGTTTATCATATCTCTATGTCCTCAGCGGAGTGCAGGTCTGTCCGCACTCAACGCCCATATGTTCTGCTCAGTTTGATGACTTTGTATCCTTGGTTGCTACCCATTGCCACCTCTTCTCAAGCGTGGTTCCTGCGACATCATGCTGCGCCAGTCCCATCTTCACATCAAATTCTGAAAGATCGACTGGTCCACCTGTACAAACCCCAGGACGGTCTCATTGGCACTTTGTCACCTGTACAAACCCCAGGACAGCTTCCATTGGCACTTTGCCACCTGTACAAACCCCAGGACAGGTTCCCAACATCTCATTGATAGGGACTATTTTGGTGGATCTAGTTTCAGCCCGTCCTGATCCTGCCAAAGCTTGGGACTCATGCCCGCTACAATCTCCTCCTCCATGCTCAGTAGGTGGGAACATTGCTAGATGCATCACTGCTCAAATTTAAAAAAAAATTTTAATATTTTTTACTTTTTTATATTTTATGCTTCTTTTTTTATTTTTTTACTTTCATTATTATATATATATTCTTTTAAATCCAATACTTTAAGTATTTCATGTGGATCTAATGACTATGTGACCATCCTCTAAATTCTTGATAATATAGGCGTCATTTGCCAACTTGATGATAATTTCAAATGGTCCCATCCATAGGGCGTCCAACTTATTTTTCCTCCTGAGCCCATGGGTATCACAATAGGCTACCTTATCACCCACATAGTATTCTTTCAACGTAGGCAATTATGGTTGTCCATTTTCTTTAGGCCACCATGGCTGATGACCTTATGAGCAGCTTGAATGATTTCCACTCATACTGATGGTTTAGGAAATAAAACACATTACTTCAATAATTTTGTATAATTGATTGTTTTTAAAATGGTATTTTTCATGGCCTTTCATTTTGCATCCCAAATTTCTTAAGGTTCATCCACAATATCTTCTTTAATCATCCGCTGAAACAGTGCATCAGCATGAGGATAGATCACATAAACAACTGGCAATTGAGACAATCCATCATCATTCTGATGTACCACTCCAGCCCTGTGGATAATTTCAAAATCATAGGCTTGCAGCTTTAAAGCCCATTGGGCCAACCGTCCCTCTGGTTCCTTCAGGTTATGAAGCCAGCAAAGGGATGAGTGTTCAGTTATGACTTTAAAATGCATTCCATATATGTAAACTCAAAATTGTTTACAGGCATGGATGACCGCTAGACTCTCGCTCTGTTATGGTATAGTTTCTTTCCACTGGCAACAGTGTTCTGCTCACGTAGGCTACTGGATATTCATCCCCATTTTCATCTTACTGACTTAGAATGGCTCCAATCACTGATAATGAGGTATCAGCTTGAATTATGAATTCTCAACTAAAATTTGGATATTTCAACACTGGGCTGCTCATGAGATATTTTCAGAGCTTATTGAACAACTTCTGGGCCTCTTTGTTCCACACAAATCCCTTTTTAAATTCTTTAGTAGGTGAAATAAAGGTTCACCGATTCCAGCAAAGTCTTTGATGAATCATCAATAGTACCCAACCATTCCCAAAAAGACTTAAATATCCTGAACACTTTTTGGGATTGACATCCACTCAATAGCTTTTAATTTCATAAGTTGCAGTTGTAATCCATTTGAGTTTATAACAAACCCTAAGTATTTGAACTTTTTTTGAAAAAAGGCATTTTCTCAGCTTAATTATTAGATTTGCCATTGCCAACTGTTTGAAAACTTTCTCCAAATTCTCCAGATGATCTGTGAAAGTCATGTTGAAGGCATTGATATTGATTAAGTATACTAGCACGCAGGATAGCTTCAGGCCACTAAGTATTAGATCCATAGCATGCAGAAAAGTTGCCGGCGTGTTGCATAATCCTTGGGGCATTCTGGTTGTCTGGTATAGTTTTTGTTCAGTAATTATCGCACATTTTTCCTGATCTTCTTTTAGCAAATCTATTTGCTAATAGCCTGAAATAAGGTCTATAGCCAAAAAGTATTTTTCCTCCCCCATGTGATCAAGCACGTCATCAATTTGGGGCAGCGGATAGGAGTCTTTTTTAGTGATCTTGTTTAGTTGGCGATGGTCAATCACTACTTAATTTGATCCATCCTTCTTTTTTACCAAAAGGATTGTACTTGCCCATGGGCTCAATCATGGAACTAGTAATCCACGTTCTACTAAATTGCTTATTTCATTGCTGACCTCTACTTCTGCTGCTCTTGACCTACAAATAGGTCTCATTAATATTGGTGGATATTCCCCAGTATCAACTTTGTGGAGTACAGTTTTTAATCATCTTAAGTCATGATCGTTCTGAGCAAATATCTGCCAGTATTTTCAAATAATTAGAGCACATTCTCCTGCTGATCCTCAGTCAGATTGGCTAGCTGCTCATGATCCACTAATACGTTGACACTTTAAGTAACTTCCGCCAGCAATCCCATTTCAGAAAACAATCCAAAAATGAAAACGTATTGTTCTGACATCAGGAGTAAGTTCAGAAATGTAATGGTCTGATTTTTTCAATTTTCATCGGCTTCTCTCCCAGATTGGCTACTAGTACTCATATCTCTTTGTGACCTGGCATAAAGATCCCTGGCGCAACCCACAATTTGATCCTCAATCTTTCCCTAGGATTGATAATTTCCCCAGATATAGCTGTTCTGAAAGTTCCATTGTTAACCTGGTGTTAACTATGATTTGAGCCCCTGACAGAATAGTGTTTGCTGCGTTCATCATTAGAGGTATCCCATGTGTTGAGATTATTATAGATTATAGCTCTTTTTGATATCAGCTAGTATGCTTTATTAATAAGGCATCGCTGCCAATTAATTTATCTAATTTAAGGGTTTTGACTTTACTTAATCTAATGAACTTAATGGATCACCTTATGTTGGGAACCCTTGCCAACTAAAATTCAGATGGTTTGACTTTTGAGTTCAGTGGATCCCAGTAATTTGAGTAAATTACATCATGCAATGTTGATTATTTAACCTTGTTCAGCTTTCAAGAGTTCAGTGGATCTCAGCGATTAATTACAGCAGACAATCAAAAATACCTGATTTACTCAATTGAACCTGCTTCTACTTTTGGTTATTTCAGTCTCAATTTAGCTCATCAAAATGAGTTCTCAATATCTAAAGATTCCCAAAGCATCTGGATAAATTGCCAATAGATATATAAGGATAATTAAATGGTGCAGCTTCACATCATGATCCCCAACCAATTGGGATGAGGTACTTCAATATAATATTTTAGATTTCATAGGATTTACTGGCAACTAATGACAAGGATCAATCTTCAACTAATTTGATTTAATAGGATTAACCAGAGACTAATGCTGCGGATCAATCTACAACTAATATTTTATTAAGAATTTCAGTGGACAATGCTATGATTTTGTATTTATGATTGCCAGCTGACGTTGCTGAGTATTTTCATGCTAGGGCTACTTGCAGATAATGCTGAGGATTTTTGGGATAGATTTTGAGTTGCTGGTGAGTTACACCAATGATATTTTATGAGTTTTTGGATAGTTATGCCAAAGATGGTTAAGGTTGGAGCTTTACCAATGTATTATGCCCCGTGCTACCCCAGAATCCAATATAACCTCAGATTATATGAAAGTTAGTTGGTTGGGCTGAGCAGCTATAAAATTTATACCTTTTTATCTAAATAGATATCTACATTTGCCTATTCTTCTCTTTATCAAGTGATTCTTTACTAGAAATTCTGGATAGCAAGAGATTCCCAATGATTAGATACTGGGTTAAGCATCTAGGGAGTGGTCAGCGCTATCACTCTCCCCTAGCGCCAATGAAGGCAGCGTAGCAAGGGGTCAACAGTCCTTATACTGTTGATCCTGGAACACTAGCCAAGTTCCTAAATTATTGAAAAATGGTGAATCTTTCAACACTATGATTCTCCATAATTTCTGTCAGCATTGGTTTCCGTTCTTGTCCAACTAGTTTATAGTGAATGGGTATGATGCCATCACTATAAATTAATTTGACAAAACTATCCTCTTTGTCAGGAGAATTTCTCACTTCCGCTGGTACACCAAGGGCAACGTCTGCCCCAATATCATCAGGTGTTTTCTTCAAAATCGCATTTCACCCCATACTTCCTCAAGAACTCCGGCTAAATAAGTATATCATAGTTTGGATTGGCTAGCACTATGGCAGGATCTGACACCATCAGCGATCCAAACAAAAGTGGTAGCACACTGTAGGCTCCACATGAGATGGTAACGTCTGGTCCAGCCATTCCATACTCTTTTTGATGCTCCAAATCTGGTGAGATCTTCATAAATTTCATTAATTTGGTGGAAACGATGTTGATTGGCGCTCCACTATCAATCTTGGCTCATACTCTTATACTATTGACTAGAATATTGACATAGGTACTCTCCGAGTACTGCAATAAATTATTTACTGAATGGATAGTGGCCTTATTTGCTGAATCAAGTGTGTAGATTATTTGAGCGAATAAATCAGGGAATGACTCCTTGATTGCGCTGATATGTAAATAAATGTTTGCCTCATCCAACTTTGTTTTGATTAAGTCTTCAGGGCTCTCAGCAGATCTAACTTTCTCCACTAACTGTTGTACATAGGGTCGAGTGACGTCATTAACAATTTCAGGATTGATCCCCTTTGCTTTGGCTTGAGTTATAGCATTAACATCCATATAAACTCCCTGATAAAGCGGATCTGTCGAGTCATCAACCACAAATAGATCAGAGATATTAATTTCCTTATTCATTATATCAGGCGGGACAGGTTTATCAGAAGTACTAGAACGTCCCTGATCTAGACTGCTTGTTTTTTTCCTGAATCTGAACCAGTTTCTTGAGTTTGAATGAGATTAATCTGATCCTTCGGCTTTCTCTCCCAATACTGGAAAATTACTTGGCCTGACTTCCCGCATTGGTAACAGCGGATTGGAGATTTGTCTGCTTGTTTTTGAACTTTGGGTTTAATTCCCAACACAACTTGACTCTCAGATTCTTTAGATGATTCAGTGAATTTGAAAATGTTTTGAGCCTTCATTTGAATTACTTTAAAAGTGAGATTAGGAGCATCAAAAGTGGCTCCAAGAACCTTCAGATGGTCCACCATCTGAGAGGTTGTTGTTTGAGTCACTAGTGCCACCACCATAATCTGATGCAATTCTCAGTAGGGACAAAGTGCTGACTGCATGGCTATGCGTGCATCAAAGTCAGTTAACACATTCGCTCCTGCCAAGATCTGGCTTCTTGGTAAAACTGGTTGGTGAAACTAGCCAGGGTCTCATCTTTTAGGAATTGGATACCCATGAACTCTTGTTTACAATTTGCCATCCTAGTAGGGCTTCCAAACTCCAAAATAATGGCTGCTTCTGCTTCTGCATATGACCAATTATCCCTATTGAGGTGAGGTAGCACTTTATTTTGGCAGTCAGTGCTAAGGCAGTTCATTATGGTCACCGCTTTTTGACAGTCCACATAGCCAAACATGGTCATCTCAAAATAAGTGGAAAAATGCTGGGGCGTTATCCTAGTGAAAGGTGGGCAATTTCAGCATATTTTGAAATTCCTCAGTTGCTCTGCTTATATAAGATCCTGACACAGCTACTTGAAAAGCCATAGGAGTGGCTTTGGGAGTCATTTCTGACACACCAGCAAATGGTTTAGGCATATTTTGGGGCGGAGAGGTCTTCCCAATTGGCTTTTTGCATGCCTTTTCTTTAACCTCATTCGCCTTAAATTGTTCACACTCACATCTGTGTTTTCAAATTCCTCAATATGCTTGTTCATTTTAGCCATTTTCTCATGAAACTGCTGGATGCGTTCTCAATCCACTTCCCATTTGGTTTCCTGAAATAAAATTATTTTTAATAAGTTCGCCCTCTTTTCGCTTCAAAGAGGCAACTTTCCCACACAGGTCGTTATTCACTGTTCCTAATTGTTCAAGCATCTCTTCTGGCTTAATTATATGCTCCTCTAAGGTACTAACATTGGCTTGAGATGCCGAGCTGAGCACATCTTGATTGACAGCCAGTAGTTCCACCCAGAGCTTCTGAAGCTCTTCCTTATAAGATATAGTTATTTAAATTTGCTTTTGACAACTCAACTACCCCTGTAGTGAGCACCAATGTTAAAATCTTGGGCTTGGTTAGTTTCTCGCTTATGGCCCTAGATTTTAACTGCACAGATTCGTGGTTTCTTGCATTGATATGATTGAAATTGAGTAACTGGGGCAATAATAGTATGAAGACTACTAATAGAGTTGAATACCCAAAAGCCACGTTGAGTGTATTGTCCAACGCAGACAGGTGCTTCTTCCTCTTGAAGATATTTTAATACTGGTAGGGAACACTTTCCCTATTCCCTTTTCGCAGAGCCAAGCGGAGATTTTGATAAAACCAACTTAAGGATATCTGATCCTTGCACTCTTCTCTTAAGAATAATGCTTTAAACAATTAATGTTAAAACAACTAAGTTATTATAAAGTTTTAATCCGCTTTTATTAAAAAATAATTTGGGTTTTTATAGTTAGAATTGGCACACAACTTTTCAGCTGTCCGCTGGGAATTATTTGCGCTCCTATACTGGTTTGACCCTCAGTATTAGGCACTAATTCTCGTTGGGTACCGTTGCCTTGGTTTCTTAGGCAGAGTAATCCTCAGGTGTTCAGCGACCAAATGATTGGTATTAGGGACTCAAAACCAATTGTTTCAGCTGATGATGATTCTACTTTTCATCCAGTGTTTGAACGTTTTGGTAGTTTCCAATGACTTCAACCCATTCCACTCTGAATGATTTTCTACAATTTGACTATTAAGTGTTATTCCCATATTAAATTATTGTTTAATTTCATCGGGGATGATGCTTAACAATAATCTCATCTGTTGGCAGCCTCAGTTATCATTGGGGATGATGCCCAACGATAATTTCATTAGTTGGCATCCTTAAAAATCATTGGGATGATGCCTGACAATAATCCCATCAATTGGCCACTGTTGTCAATCCTATATGATTATAATTTAATCATTGAAGTTAATAATTGTTTAAAAGGTTGCATTATGTGGTCATCTGCAATTCTGACACTTATAAAAACCATTCTTCATACTTTTCTTTCTCGTTGCAAACACTTTTGAAACCCAATCAATTCAGAACTAAATCTAGTTTGATAATCTCATAGAGGGGATTAGTCTGCGCCCATGTCTGGGAGCAGTTGGGCAAGCAAGGAAAGAGGAGCAGGCGGAAGGCCCGCGGCCTCTAATGTTTGAAAACGCCCCGGAGAATCTGGCAGAATAGAAAAAAATCTAAAAAAAACTGGCGGTCACAATTTCCCCGGAGATACTTGCATGGCAAGCACAATGCAACCAGTACATCAATATGCCACATTCCCAGCCACTTTTTGTCGGTAGATTTGGAGTCCATATGTATCTGGACATCCAAAAAACGGCCCTATGGGAAAAATTTTGTGAAGATGTACACAAAATTTTCCTGACCGCGGTGTACGTTGCACCTCACTCCATGTTGCACGGTTGGCTGGACCTAGGTTTTGAAAGCAAAATAGCAGCAGATGAGGCTGCAGCAGTGTGCGTAGTGGTCGACCTCCCCAAAGGGCAACAGGTCATCGAAACTAAACGCACCAGATGGACAAAATCAAACCAAATTTTCCTCACGTTTGACTTTTTGCCTACTACAGTAAAACGTGACATTTTGGAGCAACACCTGAAAGATGGTCTTGCCATATACAGTGAAATACAATCTTTCGAAATGCAACATTTCACGCTGATGCCACACCTGTGCACCGGCAAAGCCATTGCAGTTCTGACCCCAACTGAGGAGATCATGGAGGACCTAACCCAGATCCTGAACTCCACCTTTATTGATATCGCAGGGCACACCACCCACCCATTCTGGGTAACCGTGGACAGCGCGCCCCCCATTTGCACCCACTGTGACGCGTTCGGCCATAAGGCACACGTGTGCCCCATTAAAGAGGGCGTTACATTCCAAGAGCACCCCTCAGCGGCCATGGCCAGCGGAGAGGCGCACTACAAACCAACTGCAAGCACCAAAGAGGCTTTCCCGTGGGGAGCACAAGGCTGCTACCTATTGGTAAAGCCCATCTCCCCGCAGGAGCGGAAGAAGGCCAAGCAGGCCCATAGGACCACGGCCAAGGAAGCGGCCAAGGTCACCACCACCATCCCACACTCACAACGCCAGGAGGACATGGAGACCTTCGCGGTGGAAGCAACTCGGGAATCCATCACCCAATCATATTGGGAGGCCCAAGCCAAACGGGCCACTCAATCTGAGGATCCAATGGGAGATTTGATCTCACCCAATCGCTGCACCCAAGCCCCAGTTGAAACCAACTTGGGACCTATCCCAACTGAAAAAAAAAATTTTGCCCCACTCGACGGTGCACCGAACTTATCCGCACCACAAAAAATTCGTCCAACGTCAGGAAAACAAAAAGTGAAGGCCAAAGCCAACGTGACTCTTTCCGCAAAAATTAACAAAAACCCCAATAGCGTTGCTGCTAATACCCATGCTGCTGTGAAAGCCCGTGGGGACCTGGAAGAGGCTGGTGGGCCAGGGGGCCCACCCTCTCGCACCTAAGGTGCGATGGGGGAAACCTTCACTCTAGGGATGCTGAATATCACCGGACTCAAGGCCTCCCTGTCCCGGGCTAGGAAACTGAGTTTTTTACAAAATAATTTACCCGTGGATATCCTGGCCATCCAGGAAACCCACTGTCCATGAGGTTCCGAGGATGCTTGGAAAACAATGCTCCTACCATCCCTATCCTTTTGGTCAAAGTACTGTGGGGTGCTAATTCAGAAAAGCAATTTTTTCAAATTTACATCTTCAGAAACATTCCTAAATGACTGAGTGCTCGTTGTCACCTTCTCATGGGCCGATGTTGCACACACAATCGTCAACATTTACGCCCCAAACGGTGCACAAGAGCATCAGGAATTTTTCACGTTGGTCAAGTCCCTCCCACTACCCCCCGATTCTTTCCTAATCAGTGACATGAACTGTTGGCTAACCTCACCAACGGACTTATGGCTGCCCTCACCCCACGCCCCACAGGGTCACGTAGAACTATGTGTTCTAAAAGCCACCCTTGGGTTAATGGATGCGCTGCCATGACATGCCCCACTGCTCAAAAACATGACGCGTCCCCACATCCACAATGGCCAATTAAGGTCCATGACCTGCATTGACCTTATTCT
>JAKSZP010019487.1:0-11101 GCA_022478985.1 Massospora cicadina | reverse complement strand
CCTTCAGGTCCAAGGCTTTCACTACTTGCATATTAATAAAGTTACTTGTGGTCCCAGTGTCCACTAAGGAGTTTATTGATACTTAGAGATTTTCAATTGTTATTTGCACAGGAAACAAGAAATAAGTGCAATCAATTTTATTATCATCTTTAAAGGAGCAAACACTTGGGCTTAATTCTATGACTATGAGGGATTTATTGATTTCTTAATTGTGCTTATAAACAAGGCTAGTGTAGCAGCAGCTTAGGAATACAATAAGGTCTCTGAATGTAGGTCAGAAGGTTAGATAAGATTACACCTCAGACTAATATCATAGTATAGTTCATATAGCTCTCCATTTCAAGCTTCTTAATCAAGGCAATTTGGTAAGTTAATATTGCTGGTTTATCAGGACGTATTTCATGGTTTGATAACATGATTGAGGGTAGCAACTCTAAGGACAAATCTGGACGTTAAGAGGTCAAAAAGGCTAAGTTAGCAGCTTTCCTGACCTCAAACATGCCCTGGACCAACGCTGGGTTCAGGCGAGATATGCCTAGGTTGGTTCTGGGGATGTGCGTGTTTCTTGGTCTTGAATTACAGAAAGGGCGTTAAAATGCACCAGCTATACCATAATTAATGACGGTCTAAAAAAGTTACTCAGTGAACGTGGTTTCTAAACCCAATTAATTTTGAAATTTCTAACTTGGGTCAGCCTTGCCTACAATCAATAACTTAGGTTTGGTCAATCTTGAGCTTTAGTGCCCTGGATAATAGAAGAATGTACCTATTGGTGCACTTAGGCTTAATACCACTTCCGCTGATTGATAATCCCCCCCAATTTTTTAAGTATGTTTCCTCAAGACCAACCTTCCAAAATGGCCAACTTTCCTAATAAATATCCCCATTAAGCTTTACGTTTTAATATAATTTTTGGGCGAACCTGTGCCCAGACCTCCTCAAGGAGGTCTTTAACAGCGTTGGTCAGTTTAATATAACTAAATTATCACCCATATTTGTGCACCGCTTGGGGGCCCTTGTCCCCTCCAGATCAAAGCGCCCAAGCACTCCTGCACTTATCTCCACTTGAATATGGACTTTCTCTTTAGGGTCCAACCAAAATCATATTTATTTTCTCTCTCCTACTATTTACCGCGCTTTACACCCTTGCCATGTGTCCCATTTGCTCTGGCATCCTCCTGAGTGCCCTGTTTACCATCCTTCTAATGACTAGTTCCTTGGCGGTGTAGCTGTGCATCTTACACCATCTCTCTGGGAACAGGATAGTTACAGACACTCTCCTTACAATTGACAATTATTACTTTGTTCTCTAATGGCGCTTGATTGACATCCCCATCATAGTCCTCAAAATAAATCAATAAAATTATCTTAAAACAACAGTAATTCATTAGGTTTGTGCAGTTTATTGTTGCTGATTTGTGGTCTATAGCAAGAGTATCATAAGCCCTGCAGGTCTTATCAATATAAACTCATCGTCATCAACTTTTTTTGAAATTATTGAGATTTTCTTAATCATTTCATTATGACTCAGGTTCATTTTTTAAAAAACCTAAATCAAAACATAAAAGATTTTTGGTGTTGGCTGGGTTTTAGTTGGGTTGTGCCTCACCTGGGCCATTCTTTAGGCTTATAAGATCCTAATTGATGATTCAGGTGAGGCCCACAAAAGGACACCCTTAAAAATGTTGCGCCATGAATTCCAAAGCCCACTTCAGAATTGTTTCCCTTGAGTTCCCCCCTGAGGAGCGGTGTCAGTTACACTCCTCAGACAATTACACCTGTTGGTCCTTTTAATTTTGATATTAGAAATGAAGTTGGTTTTGGGTTTTGCATTACCTCGCTTACCTTTTCATCTTCTTCAGAGTCATTCACAATTGAGTTCTTGCATAGTTGTCTTTGACTAACTACTATTCAACTAAAAGCCAACAATTAGTTGGTATATTTGGCATTATCAGTTAGCGCCAAATCTATTACCAACTAAGGCACTTAGGAACTCAGTTTTCTGTTTGTTACACCTTTGGGTTTTTGATGCAATGGAAAGAATTGTCATATCCATTCTGAGGCTTACATCAAGGGGGTTTTGTACCCTTTCTACCATAAAACCTATGCATTTAGTGAGTAGTTTATGTATGTGCCAAGTGGGCAGATAATCTTTAGTTTATGACATTAGGAAGTGTGATCCATAACCAATCAGTAAAAAGTGATCCAAACAAGTTAGATAAGCTTTGCTCTGTGGTTTAGTGGACTAAACTTATGATACCTTAAGCTAACGACGTCATAAAAGTACCTAATGGGTTGGGTTGTAAATGTCAGGGTTCTGATGTGCCAAGAAAACTTTACTTCTATTGTGGTTGCTTAAGAACACAGGTTAGCATCTTCAGGTCAAGATGCATTGCCATTTTGATAAAAGGGGACAAGGATAGGTGGTACAATTATTTAGGGGAGAATGTTGGGAGTGGTTGTAAGTTTAGTATATGGTTACTGCTATTTAAGTCTCTTGATTAATACTAACAAAAATAAAAAAACTAAAACTAGTAGCACCATGATTTATATGAATCCAAAAAATTTTGGCCCTTCCATAGGCCTTAAAAAATCACAGAAAAGTAGAATTGATTTATTTTGAATAGAATTAAGAGTTTTGGTTTTTGATTTTTATAAGAAACCCAGGTAATAGAATATATAACAATCTACTATCTACAGGATGTTGGCTATTATCCCCTAAGGGTTTGTGGTAAGGCTTAGTAGAAATTGAATGCCTTATAATGGCAAGCGTAATTCTTGAACAAATTGTTTGAGTATTTGATCATTCAGCTTGCAGTTTCATATATCTGATTCTGTGTTTTAATTAGATAATTCTGCCATGCCATCCTCAGAATTTTTAGTCCATCCAAAGCCCATTATATATCATTTTGTTTGAACCCTTGCTAGTGCAAACTTTAGGATGAAATTCTCACTTAACGTCACCCAGACATCAAAATCTTTACAACTAAGGATGTTCTGGGTGAGATTTATTATTAAAAATGTGATTTGCCTTTGTGGCACTTACATTAAATATACAATAAACTTGAACAAAGATTTTAATGTTTAGCTCAAAAAACTTTACTGAATAATTGATAGTGATATTTTTGGCTTTTGGGCTGGGTTTTGAGGTGGCAAAGGTAAAACAGGTGTATGCCATTACTGTAATGAGAGTATATATAACTCTCATATTCCCTGCGTGTTAGTGCGTGGTGCACAGGGCCAACGCTAGGAAACTAGTTGCGAGTAGTTAAGTTACTAAAGCCCCTCTGAGGTTGCTTGAGCTGTAATAACTTAAGTCAAGGAAGGTTATCATTAAAGAAAGAACCAAACTTGAACCATGCGATGCTTAGAGTTGGAGTTTATAAGCGACACTGGTTGGAGGGAACCTGGGCGGCCCAAAGGTGTATGGGCGGAGAGACTTACAGTTGTTAAATTTAAATGTTTAATGTTGCATGAGACCTCCTCAAAGAGGTCTGCGCACAGGTTTGTCTAATATAACAAAAAATAAAAAAAGGTGTACTGTTGAAAGGTTTATTAAGGGGGAAGTTAACCAACAAGTGAGATTGGTCTTGAGGAAAAGGATTTAAGGCAATTCGGGGGAACAATCAATTGAAGGAAGTGGGGCTAAGCCAAGGTGCACCAATAAGCGCATGCTTCCATTGGGCAGTAAACTATACTTGGTAATCGACCAAACTTGGGTTATTGGTTGTAGGAGAGGCCAACCCAAGCTGGAAATTTTAAAAATGAACGTGTTTTGAGACCCCACTCACCAAGGAACCAAAGCAAATCATTTTTATTAATTTAAAAGCTAGTTCATATTAATGCATCTGCTATTATACAGGGCCAAACTTCTCTTGCCTCCCTAGGACCAGCCTGGCGTACCTCGCATTCAACCATTGTTGATCCAAGGTATGCTTGAGGTCAGGGAGGCCTGCCAATTTCACCCTCTTGGCCTCCTGACATGCAGCTTTGTCCTTGATATCTGTCCCCATGATTATGTCATTTTCAATCCATGACATTACCCTCTCATCCTTTTGGAGCTCCACCCCCCTCCAGGGGCTTGCGCCAGAGAAAATTTGTTGTGGGCTGGGGCCAACTTCATAGCGGCAACGGTTTGCTTTAACTGAGACCTTCGGCCTGTGGAAAGTGCTTGTGAAAACATCAATCAGGTCTTGGGCATGTGCGCAGTCATGCGATGGTACCCAACTATTTTCTTCTGCATCAGTTACCTTCTAGGATACAAGGTACTCAAGTCTTCTTTTTACTCGGTGGGAGGCTACTATTTCCTCCAATTCCCACTCTGGCGCCCCATCCATGAAATAAGCCTCAGGAGTCTCTGGTGGGGTACCTCAAACAACGTCAATTTGCTCTTATGAAAAACAGAAAAGATCTGGAAATGAAGAGGTAAGATATAACTGGTATGAAGCGTGGCCCACGTTTCTAACAACACGATAAGGTCCAATCCCCTTTAATCCCAGATTTTTGCATGGCTTCTTGATAGGGATGTTTTGAGCATCAATCATTACAAGATTTCCTCCTTTGTACGCTGGACCCACTTGTCTCTTACCATCAGAATTCTCAGTATATACTTGCATTGCCGCCTCCAAACTTGTAGAAACACCCTGGTGTATTTTCTTTATAGTCTTAGCAAAGTCCACCACCGCTTCCACCTTGAATCCACAACTTGGATTCATGTTGAAGGCGGGATTGAAGCCATGGTTGGTGAATAAGGGAACAAACGATTGATGCATGTTGGGCGTTGTTATAGCTGAATTGGTCCATGGGGAGATGGGAAACCCAATCTGAATTATCCACAGCAGTGTAGCATCGTAGAGGCTGTTTTAGTCACTGATTAACCCGTTTGTTCTGCCCATCTTTTTGGGGATGATAAGCAGTTGAATGGCAGGGATTAATCTGAAGAGTCTTGCAAAACTTTCTAAAAAGACAGAGGTAAACTGGGGTTCCCAATCACTAATAATCTTTTGGAGGACCCCGTGAAGCGCAAACACATGCTTGACAAAGAGCCTATCTATCTCAGCCGCGGTTATTGTAGATCTGCAAGGAATAAAGTGGGCGAAATTCGTATAAGGTCCATCACTACCATGATGTTATATTAACCATCAGAAACAGGTAATTCCGCAATGGAATCCACTGATAGGGAAGTCCAGTGCCCTTCAACCTTTTGAACTGATACCAACAACCCCGCTAGAGGTTGTCAATATGATTTCATTTTATTGAAGATCATGCACACTTTACAATACCTACCCACCTGAGCGGGTAAGCCCTTCCAATTGTATGTGCATCAAATTAGTTCCAAATTTTTTGCTTTCCTAGGTTCACCAATAATTATTCTTTCATGATGGTTCCAGATGATTTTCAGGCAAAGTGGTTCATCAGAAACCCATAGGCGCCCCTGAAACCACATCAACTCAGTCTTTATGTGATAACCCCTGGTTAGATTCTCCTTATTTTGCTCGCTCTTAGCAAGGACCATAGTATATTTGGCTGACAATGGCTGAGAAAGGACTACCTTTCTAAACATACTTTATTCCTCCGCATTTTCTTGAGGAGCAAGCGCAGCCTGTTGGCCATGGAAGAGGGAAGTTGAGGCACAATCTTACCCGGTGGGATCATCAACTGAGTATTATGAAACTCTACTTCCTTTGGATCTGGGGCTAATGCAGGATTGCGGCTAAAATTATCCGCCAACCCATTCTCCTTGCCCTTATTAAACTCATAAGAAAATGCAAATTGGGCAAGGGTCTCATGCCAACGGGTCTGCTGTGGAGTTAAGACATGAGGTGCGCGGTAGTACAGAAAGGCATGGTAATCTGTACTTATTTGGAAGGGTTGGGAAAAAAATGCGAGTGGTGACGCCAATAAGTCAACGCCTCCATAATTGCTAATATCTTTTTGTCATAAATGTCATAGTTTAACTCAGGCAGACATCTTAATAGAAAAAAATCCCACCAAATGCTCTATACCATCTTTGCTCACTTGTAATAAGGAAGCCTTTATGGCGAAGTTGGAGGCATTAGTAAACACAATGAACTCCTTTTCAGGATCTACATGGCAAAGGACGGATGTGGACAACAGGGTTCATTTTACTTCTTGGAAAGCAATCTTCAAAAGGGGTGACCACTGAAGCACTTTTGCACCACATGCCTTATATAAGGGCGCCAACTCTCAGAAAATTTGGCGTGAACTTCTTAAGGAACATAAACGTCCCCAAAAAACTCCTCAATTTCTTGATTGCAGTTGGGGTGGGTCACTCACGAATCACCTTCTCTTTGTCTGGAGTTATCATGTGTCCTTGTTCAAACACATCTTTGCCCAGAAAGGTAACATGGGACTTGAAATTTTCACACTTGGTAATCTTCAGCATAAGGCTAGCTGCCTTAAACCTCTCCACCACTTGCCAAAGGTGTACTGCATGGGACTCATGATCAAGGGAAACACCAGAATATCATCCATGTAGGCAACTGCACATACCCTCAGCAGGTCCACCAAAGCCGCATCAATACAGCTTTGAAAGATAGTAGGGGCATACTTAAGCCAAAAGGGTATGACCCAAAACTGGAAAATTCCTTTTCTGATATGGAATGTGGTTAACCACTACTGTCCCTTTATAATCCAAATCTAATTGAACGCATTTAGGCAATCCAGTTTGAAGAGGACTTTAGCCTTCTTCACATAGCGAGCAACCTGTGAATCCATAAGTTATGGGATGTAGATCTGGTACATTAACATTGTTTAGGTTCCCATAATCTGCGCAAGGGCATAAAGATCCATTGGCTTTCTCCACAAAGAGAAGTGAAGAGCATACTGGGGAGGTACGCTGAAGATCGCGCCTTTGTCCAACTGCTCTTTAAACCACAAATCTAATGCTGCGTCCTCCTGTACAGTCAAAGGGTAAATTGGAGAGGATATATGCACCAAATCAACTTTGAGCTTAAACTCACAATCAAACTCTAAATGAGCAGGTGTTTCCTTGGCTGAAGCCGCGTCAAATGAAGATTCCAGACCCTCCAAACAGGAAGCTAAAGGTACCTACAATGAGGGCTTTAACAATGGAGCGAGACTGAGAGTGTGGATATTAGGCCAGTGGGGAAAATTGCCTTGAAATTAGCCTCAAACAAAGTAACAATTAATGTGCGACCATTCTTTGATGTTAAGGATAGGGTGTTGTCTCTCAAGTTGGTCCTGACTTCAAACTTTTGCCACCATTTCACTCCCAAAATAATGGGTACAAAAGGTTTTTGATAGCTTGTAAACGGTCTGTCAACAGATACTTGCCCACTTGATAATCTAACAACCCTAGTACCTTCAGGGCGGGATTACTTTGAGAAGCCCCTCCCCTAACCATACCACCTGGCAAGTAACTAAGCTCAAGGTATTCGGCTAGGCATTGGTCAATGAATTTCTTAGAGGCTCCAATATTCACTAAGATAGTAGTGCTAATCTTATCTAAAGGGGATTAGAGGATAGCAGTTAACAAAAAATATATCCCAAATGATCTTTATTCATAGCATACAACGCCAACACTTCACAATAAAACTATTATTCAGGTTCTAACATGCCCCCAGGGTACATTTCTGCATAAAAATGGAGAGGTGTTTTGGCCACCCTTACTACTGATGCCACATAACCCACCATATCTTCATCAACTGCATAAACGTTTTTATATTGTTTTTGTAACTCCTTCTCCACCTCCTGGGTTCCGCAGATTATTGTGGTGGTCAAGCGTGGGTTCTCTGGGGTAATTTGAGACACAGAAATGGGTTCCATATCTGAGCCATAAAATAATAAATATGGTTCAGTTGTATTAAGGCAACGTCAAAATAAAACACGTTTTTGGTCACAAACAACCCTATTCCCATTTTGGCAACAGGTGTCCAACTTTATCCAAGGCCATCACCCCTGGGCCCACCACCGAGGATACTGCCTGCATTGTTCAAATTTGGTGTCAAAGAAAACCCAGTTTTTTCAATTTATTTCATTATTTTCAGCGAAAAGTTGATAAATCTCTATTCTCAGAATGTGAAGCGTCCATATCCACTGGGTATGAGCAAAAAAGGTGGGTATTTTCCAGTTGGAGGTAGCAAAAATAATGCCAAGATGCTCTGATTTTCATGGAAAAGAGTAAACAGTGGTGAGCCCTCCTGCAGCTGTGGCCAACAGATGGCGCACACCATTTGCACTTTGTTAAAGTCCCACAAAGAAAAGGTTTGTTCTTGTAAAATCAAGTGGTTGATATCCTAATGTAAAGAGAGTGACTGTAACTCTCCTGTTCCCAGCGTGGTGGTGCATGATGCACAGACCCAGCACCAGGGAAATAATCATAAGTAGTAAAGTTACTAAAGCCCTGCAGAGGGTGCTTGAGCTGTAATAACTTAATTCAAGGAAGGTTATCATTAGAGGGAAGAACCATACTTGAACCATGCAGTGCTTAGAGTGACAGTCAGAAAATCCCAGATTCTGACTGCCATATCATAAATGATACTTTGGTGCGGTGACAGCACCAAAGCAGACTAACTGAGTAGGGAGAGGTTGGGGCACTGACAGCGCCAAAGATTCCTACACCAAGTTTTTATGCAAGGTTTGAATAGTGGTTGGTCTGACCCAACCATGCAAAAGCTCCTCAAAACTGGACACCCAAAAAATACCAACAGGTAATTGAAGTATGCTAACACTAAAACAACCTTTATTTTTATTTTGGATATAAAGATTGCCCACTAAACAGAGCTGATCTGGGGAGCAACTGACAATGCTCCCCAGGAGGGAAAGCTAGGGGTAGAATTTTGAGGTGAGCTTCAGAATTGGGGGGCGCACCTTATAAAGGCTGATCTTTGGGAGCCTCACCCAAATCTTTGATTAGTCTCATGTAAGTCTAATCTACAATTTGGGTGAGGCACAACTCAGCGCCCAAAACTGACCAAACTAAAATCATTTTTAAATGATTTGACTTATATTTGGAAAATCTGAATACAAGTTTAAATGCAACAATCAAGACAAACTTGATTGTTACATTACCCCTCTGCTAGAAGGGCCCCTCCCTGAAGAGGGGCCCCACAGCGGAAGGCCTCCACAATGAGGGCTTCCTGGGGCGAGTTACCTCGTGCCCCAGGAAAATTAGCCCAGAGAAACTCTGGGATCCTCAAGGGGAAAAGATAAATGGCAAGGGCGAATCAGGACTGGGCTGATGGAATCAGCCCACCTGGCATGAGGACGCACGCCCTGAATGTGGCTGTGTTGCGCCCCCTCCCAGGCTCCTGTTGGTGATTTTTTTTCCCATCCTGACCAGGAAGGCGCTTTCTCCAACAGAAGCGCAAGAGGGGCGCACAGTTCAACATGGCTGGATGGCCATCCCCTTTCCAGGTGGATCATCCGTTAGTGAGGGAGCCCTTCTGGGACAGGTCCCCTTGGTGCCAACTGAATCCTTGGTGAGCGGGAGGCCACACCAGGATTTTAGATGATGGTCACTTTGGATCCAGGGTTGGCCATCAGTCACCAACTCCCACCAGTGCTTGTTCTTTGACAACAGGGACCAAGTAACCACTGAGGTCTGCCAAACTTGGGATCAGAGGTGTGCAGCGCACATTTAACTTTGGAATTATGTAACAGTCATAAAATCCCAGTTTCCAACTGCCATATAATAGATGATACTTTGACATAGGTGACAGCACCAAAGCAGACTGACCAAGTAGGGAGAGGTTTGGGGCACCAACAGCGCCAAACATTCCTACACCAAGTAAGTTATGTAAGGTTTGAATAGTGGTTGATCTGGCCCAACCACGTGAAGGCTCTTCAAAACTGGACACCCAAAAAATACCAACATGTAAGCGAGGTATGCTAATTCTGAAACAACCTTTATTTTTATTCTGGATATAAAAAGGGACAGCCAAACAGAGCTTATCTGGAGAGCAACTGACAATGCTCCTCAGGAGGGAGAGCTAGAGGTAGAATTATGAAGTGAGCTTTGTAATTGGTGGGCGCGCCTTATAAAGGCTGCCCTTTGGGGGCCTCACCCAAATCATTGATTAGGCTTGTATGAGCCTAATCTACAATTCAGGTGAGGCACAACTCAGCGCCTAAAACCGACTGAACCAAAATCCTTTTTTAAATGATATGACTCAGATTTAGAAAATCTGAATTTGAGTCAAAATAAAAAATTGAGACAAACTTGATTGTTACAGAGTGGGAGTGTATAGGCGACACATGTTGGAGGGAACCTGGGCGGCTTAACGGTGCATGGGTGGAGAAACTTACAGCTGTTAAAATTATGTGTTTAACATTGTGCAAGACCTTCTCAAAGGGGTCCATGCACAGTTTTGTCTATGATAACATATATATAAAAGGTGTACTAGCAAAAGGTTTTATTAAGAGGGAAGTTGACCAACAAGAGAGATTGGTCTCAAGGAAAAGGATTTAAGATAATTTGGAGGAAAAATCAATTGATGGAAGTGGGGCTAAGACAAGGTGCACCAATAAGCACATACTTTCATTGGGCAGTAAACTATACTTGGTAATTGACCAAACTCAGGTTATTAATTGTAGGAGAGGCTGACCTGATCTGGAAATTTCAAAAATTGAATGGTTTTTGAGACCCCGTTCATTGAGAAACCAAAGCAAACAAGTTTTATAACTGAAAGCTAATTCACTTTAATGCATCTGCTGTTGTACAGGGCCAAACTTCTCTTGCATCCCTAGGACCAACCTGGGCGTACCTCACATTCACCCAACGTTGATCCAAGGTATGCCTGAGGCCAGGGAGGCCTGCCAACTTCACCCTCTTGGCCTCCTGAAATGCAGCTTTGTCCTTGGTATTTGTCTCTATGATTATGTCATTTTCAAGCCATGACAACTACCCATATTTCATCTAGGACGTGTCCTAGGTCATGGATCTCAACAAGAGGCAGACCCTGGGATTAGAGCCTCTTTTCAGCCCTAAAAGGGTGCAAGGCTCTATCCAGATTGATATTTGAATACTTGAACCTTACAATATTGGACATACCAGCTGCAAGGAGTCTGCCAGCTCAAGTCAGTCTTTTTTAATAAGCTTGTTATTACCTGAGTTTGG
>JAKSZP010019486.1:0-11149 GCA_022478985.1 Massospora cicadina | reverse complement strand
AATTAAAATTGTTTTCTTCAATTTGCCTTATTTTTGGTCAACAATTAATGTATCAAAACAATAATAAAAAGAAGATGAATAAATCTGATTTATTGTTATAAAAATTGGAAATTTATAGGGAAATTTGGTGTTAAACTCCTCAGTTGGCACCTCAGTAATGGAATGGCAGCTGTTGCCATTGAAATTACCTTCAAGGTCTCTTCTGGCAATGGGCTTCTCTATTAGGATAAAGATTCCTCCATTGGATATCCCAGAAACCTAAAATGGAAAGAGCAAGAGAATATGTCTTTACATTTCTGCTCAATCATAACAAACCAACCATATTTGGCTAGTGACCTGCTTAGATAATGGAACTCTTTACCTATTATGACTGATCATGAACTAATTAGTTGATTTTCTAGTTGCAGGCAGCATCACTCAACTCACAACTCCTAAATAAATCCCCAATCAATTGGTGATGAAATCCAACTAACCCTAATTGGCACATCTAATAGTTAAATAAAAATTAACTAGGGGGTGGAAGGCAAGTCAGTAGGGCATATGGCTACCAACCTGAAGGTTGCAGGTTCAATTCCCGCCCTTTGCACATCGATTGGGGTGCCAGCCAAAGGAAGCTATTGGCAGTTAGTAGGTCTATTAACACGAAAACCTTACCCATGACATAACCAGAAAATTTGAGTCCCAATATGGAGGTGGAAAAACTTTCTTTGATGGAGTTGACCCTGTTCAGGTTTCATGTCATTTCTTTCTTTTGGTAATGCCTGTCCCCTGGTCAGCTTGCCTCAGTTAAATAAAAATAAAAATAAAAATTAACTATCAGATGAATTGATTCTGTTGGTAACTCTGGCCAATAAGATCTTAGGCATTCACACATATTGACGCCAATGGATCTGAACCTAGAAAACTACCCCAAAATCCACTGGCATTATTAAACTGATATTAAAATCATCCAATATCAAAATCATCTACTAGTGGGACTTACCCCCTACTGGACCAGCAAATTCTTTAACCTGGGAAGCTGAAAATATGGGCAAAATCTCAACACATCCCCCTCTTGCCTAGATTTTTAATAAAAGTAAGATCAGGATAGGAGAATGCCACCTTGGGCCAGGTCAAATACTTCAAAGTTTCCAGCAGAAAACAGCCCTTTCCACTCTCTACACTGTTTATAGCAACATCTGGCCTACAGTTCCACTTCCTTTCTTCCTTGCTGCCACTTTCACACACACAGTTCTTACAACCCACTGACATGCCAGTCTAGTTAGGTGTTTGTGCCTATGCTAATACTTGAAAGCCAGTTTTTGTCATGGTCACATGACATCATAGTGGGGACCTGAAGCTACAGGCCCTCCCTGACCTTAGGCATACCCTAGACCAACGCTGGGTACAGGCAAAATATGCTCAGGTTGGTACTAGTGGGGTGCCAAATGCCAGCCTCTTACGTTGGCCCAGGCATTGAAATGAACAGTTTACATAATGAACATCAATGGTTCAGTTCAGTTAGTTGAGGAACAGGGTTTTGAAACCTATTCCATTTATGAAATCACATGTTTGAGTCAAATCCAACTTCAATTGATTACTCTCTAGTGAAGTCAGTTTCAGCATATTCTACCAATCTGGATGATAGTGTGTGCCTATTGGTGGGTCAGTGCTTGGGTCCACTTCTGCAAACCCCTTATTCCCCCATCAGAGTTTAAATATGTTTTTCCCTGACCAACATTCCTTGTTGGTCGACTTCCCAATAAAAATTTCTCCATTTTTTCCATCTTATTAAAATGTTATTCTGGACGGTCCTGTGTGCGGACCCCTTCATGGAGGTCTCACACCACATTAACCATTCCATTGTAAACACAATAAGATTTTTCACCACGTGCACCATTGGTTCGCCCATGTACCCTCCAACTCGGGCCGTTTACCCCTTCTCTCTTGTGCACCGCGTCATTTTTGGATGGTTACTTATTGCACTGCTTGGGTTTAGTTATTATTGCTCCAGCACCCTCTGCTGGGCGCTAGTAGCTTTAGTACTAATGGCTAGTTTCCATGTGTTGCTCTGTACACTGAGCGCCACCACGAGGGAAACAGAGAGTTA
Source organism: Massospora cicadina (assembly GCA_022478985.1). NCBI lineage: Eukaryota > Fungi > Entomophthoromycota > Entomophthoromycetes > Entomophthorales > Entomophthoraceae > Massospora > Massospora cicadina. Next base: position 9,060 of record JAKSZP010019486.1, on the reverse strand, counting down.
CAGACACTCTCCTTACATTGGTCAACCAAACTCTTAAATCTATGTGCATGAACTTTTTCCGTGTGGAACTTTTCCAAAGTGGAAACAGTGGGCGCCAGCTATGGGATTTGGATATCATTAGCCACACCGCTGTTTCTTCTTTTTCCCAAAGGTTGGAGCAACTTGGCGTTATTATGGTTGCCTCCAAATGGAAAATATCCACCCTTTGTGCTCATACCTGGTGTTTGCAGATGCTTTAAGGTCTGAAAGTCATGATTCCCTGATGTTCTGCCAAATTTATCAATTTCAATTTAAATAAATTAGTTTTCCTTCACCGCGCTTTCAGAAAATGCCAGCGGAATTGGCACAGATGGGCCTGGGGGTGTTGGCCTTGGATAACATTGGCCATTCCATTACTGTTCAAGGGATAGGGTTGTTCACATCTAAAAACACGTTTTATAATGAAGACCTTATCTCTACCTCAGAACTGTTTATTTGTTCTTTTGGCCTGGATGAAGACCCTATTACAGTATAAAAATTTACTCTTGGTTGATTATTGGTAGTCAACCCAGTAACCTTTCTACTGCACAGGTTCAATTTCCTCGTGCACTTCACGTTGTATAGAATGTTTTATCTGATAATAGTATGAAGACTATTATCCGTAGCTGAGTTCAAACTTTTATAGGCCCAATGCTTTGGCCAGTACTTCTGATTAAATGCTCCAAGTCTGTCATGGTTGGATGACTTAATAGTGGGAACTGATGCTAAGGATAAGGCTGGGCGACAGGAGGCCCAGAAGGTGAAACTTCAGGCTCTTCCTGACCTGAAACACACCTTAGATCAACGCTGGGTGCAATCCAAGCATGCCCAGGTTGATACTAATGGGGTGCAAAACGCCCAGCCTCTTATCTCGGCCCAGGCACTAAAACAAACGATTTATGTTACAAATGAAGACGGTTCAATTCAGTTATTTGGAGAGCAAGAGTTCAAATCCTGTTCAAGTTTTGAAATTTTAAGTTTGGGTAAAATATGGCTTCAATTGATTACTCGAGTGAAGGCACTTTTGGTGTATTTTACTAAAATGGATGGAAGCATCTGTTTATTGGAGCATCAAGGCTTGGGCGCACTTCTGCAGAACCTGAATTTCCCCAGCCCACTTTAAATATGATTTTGTGACCAACTTTCCTTGTTGGTCGACTTTCTTAAATAAAAATACCCATTTTTTTACGTTTTACTTATGGTTCCTTGGGCTAACTTGGTGAAAGACCTCTTTGGGGAGGTCTCCAACTATGTGGGCCACTACCTTCTATCACAATTTACCAAAATCCCAGGTGCTCCCTTGGGCTGCCCAGGTCCCCTCCAGATCAAGGCACCCAAGCCCCCTGACGCCAAGTTACACTTGATTATGGACTCCCCTCTGGGGTCCACTCAAGCTGTTATGTTCCTCACTTACCTGGTACTATATGTTGCGCTCTACACCCTTGCCTGGGGTACCTTTTGCACAGGCACCATTCAAGGTGTCTTCTTTCCCTTTTTCTTAATGGCTAGTTCCCTATCAATGTGGGTTTGCATCCCACATCACCTTGCTGGGAACGAGAGAGTTACAGACACTCTCTTGACATTAGTTGACCAACCTTTTTATTATATGTGCATAAGAATTATCCGTGTGGGACTTTCATTATTAGTAAATTGGGTGCACTGGCCATTTGTCACTGCCACAATGGTGCTCACCACAGTTTTCTCATTTGGTTTTGTATTGGTGCATCTCAGCGTTATTCTTGCAACTACCAATTGGGAAGTGCCCACCCTTCCTGCTCATACCTGGTGGTCTCAGACTTTTCACGATCCTAATGTCATGATTCCCCACCTTTCTCCTGAGATTTACTCAGAAATTCATCAGGCTTTAGCTTCTCTTGAGTCAAAACCCTCATTAGGGAAAAATAATTCGTCTAGTTCATGTCCACTTTTGCAAGGAGTGGATCTGTTGTCCCAGTTGTCTCCCAAGGTGGGTGACTGGGTTTTTGTGGTACTCCGCACACAGCCGCTCTTGTGGCAAGCAATAGAGGGTTTGGAACAGGTCTTGGAGCAGAATCGACCTGATGAAGCATCCCTCCATTCCTTCTTTGAGTTCTTTTCTCTGCATCAAGCGGGTCAGCCAATGAAAGTATACTTGAGTGAATTCTGCAAAAAAGCCCAGGCTTTGCCATTAACTGACAAGGTTAAAACGTCATTTCTCCATTTGACCTTGGACATATTGATGCAAAACTCCCTAATTTGGCAGTCACCTCCTTCCAATTTCGATCATCTTGTCAAAACCCTTTGGGGTAGTTTCTCCACCCCAACCCAGAAGGGGCCAGGTAATTTGGCCATCATTCAGATCAAATCATATAAATATGGAAGCCAAAAAGTCACGCGCGCCTCTGGAAATGAGGGAATCTTATCCTTCTAATCCTTCTACTTCTTCTAAATTCACAACTGTACAGGGGTCTAGCCCCAAGAATGAAGTAAAGGTTTCAGATGATTCTTCCACGATGATGTCACCCATGGTCATCCCTATAAATATCGCATCCTCAACTAGTGATATTTTTTGAATCGTGAGATGCTTCCCACTGATTTCCTCCCCATCTCGGTGGAAATTGGGAACATCGGAGGGTCCAAACCCAAATTTAATAAAAAAGATTCCGTTATCATTTTTTCTCCCCAACACATTTCTGAGGTGCATGCCAAGGCATTGGCTCTGGGCTTGGGGGTGATGGCCCTGGATAGCGATGCATACTGAACCCTTGGAATGAGTGTGGGTTCATTAGAGCTGGAAAACGCGTTTTATAACATTAACAATTTATCCCAAACTGAACCGTTTATTTGCTCATATAGTCTGGATGAGGACCCTATTTAGGTATATCAGATTACTCCTGAGAACCCTCGTTTGACCCCTACCATGATTAGGGGTTCTCAGGAAGTTGAAAAGGAACTTCATCACAAATATAAAGATGTATATGCACCTGCAGAGGGTGTGGTGGGATATGTGGCCTCAGTAGTAAGAGTGGCCCACTATCCCTCCCCTTCTATGATTCCAAAACATACCCTGATGGCTTGTTCAAGCCAGAGAAAGAGTTTTCTGGTTAGTTGATGGCGTTTTCTGCGTTGAATAAATTTCATTCTGGATACTTATTGTTGGCTGCTACCCTTACATCCTCTTATAGAAAGTTCATCACAACTATTTTGGTGGATACCGGTGCCTCAAATAACTTTACTGACCAAAACCTTGCTGACTACCTTGAGTTGAGTTATTCACCAGGTGGTATGTTTAGAGGTGGGGCTTCTCAAGGTATCCCCACACTGAACATCATGGAGTCAGTTAATTTCCAGGTAGGTTCTTATCTATTGTCTGACCAGTTTCAAGCTATCAGAAACCTCTTGTTTCCCATCATTTTGGGTGTTGAGTGGTGGCGGAAGTTTGATGTCAGAACGAATTTGAAAGAAAACACTTTATCCTTGTTTTTGACAAATGGTCACCAGTTGATTGTTCCTTTGTCTGAGGATAACGCCCAAGGCAAATTACCCCATTGGCCCAATGTTCCCAGTCCATATCTTGCCCCTTTGCTGAAGCCCACTGTGGGACTTTCCTTACCTTCCTGTTTGGAGGAGTTGGCATCTTCTTTTGATGCAGCTTCAGCTAACACTACCAGAACATTCTGAGTTTGATTGTGAATTTAAACTCACTGTGGATCTGGTGCGTATTTCTTCCCCCATATACCCATTGACTGTCCGGGAGGAAGAGGTTTTAGATGTATGGGTGAAGGAGCAGTTGGCCAAAGGTGCCATCTTTCAGCGTACCTCCCCTGTTTGCTCCCCACTTCTCTTTGTGGAGAAGGCTGATGGAACTTTACATCCATGTGTCAATTATGGAAATTTAAATAATGTGACTGTACCCAACCTCCATCCCATCCCTTTAGATTCCCAGATTGCACGCTATGTGGAAAAGGCAAAAGTTTTCTCCAAGTTGGATTGCCTCAATGCATTCAATCAAATCCGGATAAAGAAGGGCCAGGAGTGGTTAACTGCATTCCATACCAGAAAAGGGATTTTCCAGTTCCAGGTTATGCCCTTTGGGCTTAAGAATGCCCCTGCCATCTTTCAACGCCGCATTGATGCTGCGTTGGGGGACTTGTTGGGGGTATGTGCGGTTGCCTACATGGATGACATCCTGGTGTTTTCCCCCAATCAGAAGTCACATGCAGTACACCTTCAACAAGTAGTGGAGAGATTGAGGGCCGCTTGCCTTACCCTCAAGATTAGTAAATGCGAATTCTTCAAGTCCCAGGTTACTTTTCTGGGCAACGTCATTTTTGACCAGGGCCATATGATAACTCCAGACAAGGAGAAGGCTATTCGTGAGTGGCCTACCCCCACCTCTGTCAAGGAACTGAGGAGCTTTTTGGGGACGTGTACGTTCCTCAAGAAGTTCACACCCAATCTCTCCGAGGTGGCAGCTCCCTTATATAAGGCCAGCGGTGCCAAGGTGCTTCAGTGGTCCCCCACTTTGGAGGATGCTTTCCAAGCGGTGAAGTGCACCTTGTTATCCACATCCATCCTTCGCCATGTTGACCCTGCCAAGGAGTTCATTGTGTCCTCAGATGCTTCCAACTTTGCCATTGCGGCTGCCCTGTTACAGGTGGGTGAAGATGGGTCTGAGCATCCAGTGGGATATTTTTCTAGAAAAATGTCTCTGCATGAGTTAAACTACGCTATATATGACAAGGAGTTATTAGCAGTGGTGGAGGCGTTGATTTATTGGTGTCACCACTTACATGGCTCCTCCCAACCATTCCAGGTTCACACAGACCACCGTATCTTGCTGTACTACCATGCTCCACATGTTCTAATACCACATCAGACCCGTTGGCATGAGACCCTTGCCCTATTTACATTTTCCTATGAGTTCACCAAGGGCAAGGAGAATGGTTTGGCGGATGCTTTGAGCTGCAACCCTGCTTTGGCTCCCAATCCAAAGGAGGTAGAGATTCACAACACCCAGTTGATGATTCCACCGAGTATGATTCTGTCTCAACTTCCTAAGTCCAGGGTACATACACCAGCGCTCATGCCTCTGGAAAATGCAGCAGAATACAGTATGTTTAGAAAGGATAGTTCTTTCTCAGCTGTTATCAGCCAAATATGCTGTTGTTCTCACTAAGAGTGCCCTGAATCAGGAGGACTTATCCAGGGGGTATCACATGAAGGATGAGATGGTGTGGTTTCAGGGGCGCCTATGGGTTCCTGCTGGACCACTGCGCCTGGAGATCATCCAGGACCATCATGACGGAATCACTGTTGGTCATCCTGGGAAAGCAAAGACCTTGGAGTTGATATGACGCACTTACAATTGGAAGGGCTTGCCTGTTCAGGTAGGACGGTACTGTAAAAAAGTGCCTGATCTGCAATCAAATGAAACCCAATCGGCAACCTTTAGCAGGGTTGTTAGTACCAGTCCAAAAGGCTGAAGGGCCCTGGACTTCCCTATCAGTGGATTTCATTGTGGAGTTACCAGTTTCAGATGGGTATGATGCAATAATGGTGGCGGTGGACCGCTTTACAAAGTTCGCCCACTTTATTCCTTGCAGAACAACCATAACTGCTGCTGAAATGGCCAAGATTTTCGTCGCTCATGTGTTTGCGCTTCATGGGGTTCCTCAAATAATCATTAGTGACCAGGGACCCCAGTTCACCTCCATCTTTTGGGAAGAGTTGTGTAAAACTCTTCAGATTCGCCCCTGCCGTTCAACTGCCTATCACCCCCAATCAGATGGGCAGACTGAGCGAGTGAACCAGTGCTTGGAACAATTTCTGCGTTGTTACACCACCGCAGACCATTCAGATTGGGTTCCTCACCTTCCCATGGCCCAGTTTAGCTACAACAACACTTTGCATTCATCAATCAGTTGTTCACCCTTTTATGCTAACCATGGCTTTAACCCTGCTTTTAACATGGAGCCCAGCTGTGGTTCCAAAGTGGAAGCGGTACTGGACTTTGCTAAGACTCTCAAGAAGGTCCATCAGGGGTGTCCACAAGTTTGGAGGCGGCTATGCTGATTTATAAGGAGAATGCCGATGGAAAGCGCCGAGTGGGTCCAGCATACAAGGAAGGGGATCTCGTGATGCTTGATGCTCGCAAAATCCCTATCAAGCAGCCATGCAAAAAGCTGGGTCCAAAGAGGATTGGTCCTTACCGTGTAGTTAGAAAGGTGAGTCATGCCTCATACCAGTTGGATCTTCCCTACGCGTTTCAGATCTTCTCCATCTTTCATAAAAGAAATTGACATTGCTTGAGGGCCCTCCACCTGTGACTCCTGAAGCTTATCTTGTGGATGGGGCACCAGAATGAGAAGTGGAGGAAATAGTAGCCTCCCGCTGGGTTAAGCGACGCCTTGAGTACCTGGTAGCCTGGAAAGGGTTTGACGCAGCAGAGAACAGTTGGGTGCCGCATGGGATTGTGTACATGCCCAAGACCTGATCAAATCATTTCATAATTGTTTCCCTGAGGCTGCAGGATCTCAGCCTAAGCCGGCCGTTGCCGCTATGAAGTTGCCACCAGCACATAAGAACTTTTACTTAGCAAACGCCCCTGGAGAGGGGGTGGAGCCCAAGAAGGAGGAGAGGGTAATGTCATGGTTGGATGACTTAATAGTGGGAACTGATGCTAAAGATAAGGCTGGGCGATAGGAGGCCCAGAAGGTGAAACTTCAGGCTCTTCCTGACCTGAAACACACCTTAGATCAACGCTGGGTGCAAGCCAAGCATGCCCAGGTTGATACTAATGGGGTGCAAAACGCCCAACCTCTTATCTCGGCCCAGGCACTAAAACAAACGATTTATGTTACAAATGAAGACGGTTCAATTCAGTTATTTGGAGAGCAAGAGTTCAAATCCTGTTCAAGTAATGAAATTTTAAGTTTGGGTAAAATATGGCTTCAATTGATTACTTGAGTGAAGGCACTTTTGGTGTATTTTACTAAAATGGATGGAAGCATCTGTTTATTGGAGCATCAAGGCTTGGGCGCACTTCTGCAGAACCTGAATTTCCCCAGCCCACTTTAAATATGATTTTGTGACCAACTTTCCTTGTTGGTCGACTTTCTTAATAAAAATACCCATTTTTTTACGTTTTACTTATGGTTCCTTGGGCTAACTTGGTGAAAGACCTCTTTGGGGAGGTCTCCAACTATGTGGGCCACTACCTTCTATCGCAATTTACCAAAATCCCAGGTGCTCCCTTGGGCCGCCCAGGTCCCCTCCAGATCAAGGCACCCAAGCCCCCTGACGCCAAGTTACACTTGATTATGGACTCCCCTCTGGGGTCCACTCAAGCTGTTATGTTCCTCACTTACCTGGTACTATATGTTGCGCTCTACACCCTTGCCTGGGGTACCTTTTGCACAGGCACCATTTGAGGTGTCTTCTTTCCCTTTTTCTTAACGGCTAGTTCCCTAGCAATGTGGGTTTGCATCCCACATCACCTTGCTGGGAACGAGAGAGTTACAGACACTCTCTTGACAAAGTTGTACTTGTAGAGATTCATTCCCTATATTACTGTCCACCCAATCTTTGTCAAGGTCTCCTGATGACAGTCTCTTTTGGCCCAACACACAGTCGGCAGCTATCCCTGATTGTGGTTCCCTTAATCTCTAGATCCCCGCTCAGATATCTACTCTTCTCTCTGAGAATCTTCCAATTATTGCCTTCTGCAATAATACCCTTGAGTTGGAACTTCACACTGGATGCTGATAGTCTAACTATACACTGAATCTACAATATTACTAATAATACTGTTTTCTACTAAATGAAAGTGTTCATGTCTGTTAATCTGTGTTTTTCAATGTTTTTTATTATTTTGAATCCTAGGGAATTATATAGTAGGGGATTAGGTCATCTAACCCTTGGTTGACACCTCTTTGATGAAATGGCAGCCGTTGCCATTGAATCACTCTTCCTCATCTCAGCAGCGATGGTCTTCCCCATCCTGGTTAGGATTCCATCATTGGACATCCTCGAGACCTCAAACAGAAAGAGTCAAAAATGCGTCCTTAATGTTTTCCTCTCAATCTAAGTGAACCAATCATAATTGGCTAGCGACCTGCTTAGGTAATGGGACTTATTACCCATTATGGCAGATCACTTTACCAACTAATTGATTCAATAGTTGCAGGCGGCATCACTTGCCTCGCAACTCACTATTCATTCCCAATTAGTCAGTGATGAAACCTGACCAATCCCAATCAGTACACTTGATAGTTGATCACTATTAGATGCCCCTATTTTGTCAGCCACTCCGCCCAATGAGATATTAGGTATTCATCTGGATTGATCCCCAATGGATATGACCAAGCAAATATCCCAAAATCCTCTGAACGTAGTTTCTCCAAAATTTGGGCCAACCAATTTCCAATTCACTTTGCCTTAGGGAATTTTCCCCTAGTGACACCAGGTAATCTAGCAGGCTGGGAATATGGGCAAAATTCCCAACACATCCCCCTTCTTGCCTAGATTTCCAGCGAGAAAAGGACCGGGGCATGAGAACACCTCTTCAGACACCTGGTCAAAAACTTCATTGGTTCAAGTGGAGTACACTTGGCAATACTCAACGCTGCTCGGGATGACCTTCAGCATATGGCGTTCCTCCTCTTCCTCCTCGCTACCACCTACTCAGAGCATGGTCCCCAATACCTTCTGTCATGCTGGGCTGATCGATTTACTTGTGATGATATTAGTCCCAAAATCTGGTTTCCCCTCTGTCAGGGTATATGACCCTCTGTCATATTCAGGATTCTTGGTCCAGCGTCCTTGATTTCCTGATTCTCTCCTCACCCTAGACAGGAGACTCTTGCCGTCGATGTTCATTTTGTGGCTTAATTAAGAATACTTATTTCTATTTGCCCTCATTATTTCACTCATAACCTCTTGGCTGTAAGTCATTCTTAATTCTTTCCTCAGAAAGCTTATCTCATTAATTTTGAGATTAATTTCCCCAAAATTGGAGCCTAATGGATTATAGAGTGCATAATGTCAACTTCTATATAAGTC